>JNBR01001490.1:0-160067 GCA_002081595.1 Achlya hypogyna | reverse complement strand
CGCCACACTGGAACAAAGGAATATCAGTCATTTCGGTGTTCAAGCAAAGTAGACTTCGTACTGGTATATTTGAGCTATGAAATGCCACCAACTTGCTCGCCTATGAGTCGATCCTTCGACACCTGCCGCTTTCGGTCTGTGTGTTAAAAGTTACGTGTTTACACTGTGCTATGAGGCGTTGACTCGGACTCGAGGATACCCGATCTCGACGAATTTCCTGTTGCGTCGTCATTTAAACAGGTGAAACCTAAGCAAAACGGATCCGCGGTTGGAGCCGTCGATTCCTAGGAGTTGTGTTGTTGGCTCTGAGAAACTCAGTCGTCGTCGTGGCCAAACATGGGTGAGCACGTCCGTTATTGTTGCATTGGTGTGGTTGAACTATTTGGCAACCGAAGGAGCGCAGCAGTTGCGCTACCTCCACCCACCGAGCGTTCTTGGACGCTCGCGACAGAGTTAAGATCTCATCTGACTGCCGTGCCTTGACCCTCCAGAGGGTCACCGCTTCCATGGTTTGACACTGCAACGGCCCGCCCCCGTAGATGCTAGCACTTCCACAGCGCTGCGCGAGAGCTTTCAGCCCAGGGACCATCCCGCTAGCTACTGCACGAGAAGGTCGTCATCTTGGCGTCCTTCTAGCAGGCAGGCGCCAGACTGGCCATACTTGCTGAGGGCAGCTTGATTTTTCCAAGCCTAAATATAATTGCCAATGCGAGCGTCAGGCCTTTCTCCGACAATGCCCCCCCCGTTCCCTTCCCTCTAGTCAAACAAAGTTGAGGCGTTCATTGTGTCTTTTGTTATGTGGGTGTTTGTGCCCCTAGCAGCCCTTGTTGTGGCAGTCGCCAGCCAACTCGTTATCCCCGGTGTCGTGTACTCGCCTGAGCACCGCCCGGGGTACCCGCTGGCGCCCGAGGACGTGGTCGATACGACGCAGATCGCCATGGGCATCGACGCCGACTTTGCTCTACTCGCGCCGTACTACCAACTCGTGCGCACGTACCAGCCGACTTTCCACGGCGTTGCCATCACGCCCATAGCTGCCCAGCACAGTCTCCAGCTGTACCTCGGCATCGATGTTGACGGGGCGGACTACGAGGCGCAGACCGACGCCGTCATTTCTGCGTTGCTAACCCACCCCAGCACCGTGAGCGCCGTGATTCTCGGCAGCGACAGTGTTCTCAGAAGCTCGACGGCGAGCTTGATCCAGCAAGTCCGCGCGCTTCGAGCACGGGTGCGGGCTGAAACCCGTGTCGGTAGCCTCAAGATCGGCACGGCGCAACGACTTACCGACTGGCTCGACCCGGAACTCAGCGCCAACATGAGTGCACTCGAAGCCGCTGTCGACGTCATCGGTGTCAACTTCTTTCCCTTCACCGAGCCTGGATTCACCTTAGAAGACCCAATCGCCCTCATCGACGAAAACTGGCCGCTGTTGCAAGCGCAGTACCCCAGCTCCAAGCTCACAATCACCGAGACAGGTTACCCCACATCGACGGCGACACAGGCAGCCACGTACTTCAACGCGTTTGCGTCCTCCAGCTACGCACCACTCGGGTTTTACTACACCTTTTTCGACCGCCAGAAAAGTGACCCGAACGGAGACGTGGTCGAATTTGGTTTGTTCACGGCCGACGGCGTCTCCAAAGGCATCCTCCCGGATCTCTCCACGTACCAGAACGAGTCTGGAGCGTTCGCTAGTGTCATTCCCGGTGCGTGTTACTCGCCATTTCATTTGGACTCGTACCCGCTCAATGGTGTTGCTCATGGCAGCCTATACACGGGCATGAACAACGACTTTGCGCTCATGAAGAAGTACGTGGCCGTCGTACGCACGTACTATTCGAATTACATGGGCATCGACATCGCGCCGATTGCAGCGGCAAACGGACTGCCGCTCTTCCTGGGTGTCTTCATGACAGATCAGAAGTGGTACGATGCCCAGGTGTCGGCAGCAATCAATGGCGCCGTGAATCACCCCTCGACGGTGCAGGCCATCCTCGTGGGCAACGAGAACGTCGTCCCGAACGGTCCCTACAGCGCATCGTTCATCAGCGGGCAAATCTCCTACATCCGATCCAAGGTGCTGGAGCAGTCGAACGGGAAGGTGCGGGTGCCACTGGGCACCGTCCAGCGCATCAACGAGTGGCTTAACCCTGCGATCCGTTCGGAAATGCTCGCACTTGCTGCAAACTCGGATATCATCGGCGTCAACATCTACCCGTTTTTCGACAACAGCTACAACGGCGCCAACCCCACAGCGCTCCTCAACGCGCAGTGGAACAAGATGCTCGCTCTCTACCCGGCCGCCAAGCTGCGCCTGACCGAGACAGGGTTTGCGACTGGTGGGGCGCCTTCACCCATCTCTCCCCGCGTCGTGCCAAGCCTCGCCAACGCCATCAACTACTACAACGGGCTCCTGAATTGGCAGCCGGTGGCAGGTGGCGGGGAGGCTTTTTGGTACACCTTCTTCGACCTCCGCGCAGACGACCGCACGCAGCCGTATGCGCTCGAAACTTACTTTGGCTTTTTCACGGCCGCAGGGCAGCAAAAGGCGCCGGGTTACCCCGCTCTGTACGAGCCGTTTGTGTACCCAGCGTTCACGCCTGCGGTCACGACACGGGCGCCGACGCCGGCACCAGTGACAGCCAAGCCAACGCCAGCGCCCGTCGTGTCGACGGTGGCTCCTGGGGCGCCGCGCCTGCTTCGGGGAGCCAACTACGACCCCTTCCACAACCCCTCGTACCCGAAAGACCTAAATGCCCTCGGTGCTGCGATCACCGCCGACTTGCAAGTGGTGCGCAAGTACTTTAAGATCGTGCGAACCGTGTACGCCAACTTTTACAACATCAACATTGCGCCGTACTTGGCACAAGCGCAGCTCGACGTGTACCTCGGCATCTACATGACTCGCGAGTCGTGGTATGCGTCCCAGGTCAACTCGGCCGTCACCGCCGTTGTCCAATACGGTGCCCACGTCCGCGCCGTGCTGGTTGGCAACGAAAACCTGAATATGAACGAAGCCTTCAGCGCAACAGAAATCCTGGTGCAGGTCGCTGCCGTCAAGAAGCAGATCGCGGCGGCAGCGCAGCGCAGCGTGCCCATTGGGACGGTGCAGACGGCGCAGACATGGCTCGGCAACGTCGCTGGACTGCCCGCGCTCGCCGCGGCCATCGACATCATCGGCGTCACATACCAACCTTTTCTCGACGGGCCATACGATCCGAACAACCCCATGGCTGGGCTTTCGCGCACCTGGGCGCAGCTCAAAGCCAAGTACCCGGCGGCGAAGCTGCGCCTCGTGGACGTGAGCTTCCCGTCGGCGGTCGTGCCGTCGGGCTACAACAAGGTAGCGTCACTCGAGCTCGAGCAGGCGTTCTACACTGCCTTGGTGCAATGGACGGCGACCAATTGTCCGACCTCCGAGAGCTTCTGGGGGCCTTTTTTCGACATGCCGGCGTTGGGTCGAACCGGCGGCTTTTACACGTCGGCGCGGGCCCCCAAGTCGACCCTCTTTCCATATCTATTGTGATGTCGTCGAGTGTAACTGATGTAGTGACGAAGCTTCGTGTCATTTGTGGTCGGGGTCACAAGAAGACGCGGGAGGCAAAATGCAAAACAAATCTATTGACGACGCGTGAGGTCGGCATCGGCCTTGCCGTTCCCGAGGCGTTCGACGCTATGGCGCATGAGCAATATCGCGTCTGCGGGGTTGGCCGCACGGAAAACGGAGCTGCCAGCCACAATCATGTTCGCGCCGGCTTTGGCGGCGGCATCGATTGTCGCGGGGCCGAGGCCGCCGTCGACTTCGATGTCAAGAGCAGGGAACTTTTCGCGGAGGAAGGTCACTTTGGGCATCATGTCGGCCATGAAGCTCTGGCCGCCGAAGCCAGGCTCCACAGTCATGACAAGCACCATGTCCACGAGCGGTACGAGCGGCAGCACGGACTCGGCGGGGGTGCCCGGCTTGATCGCGACACCCACCTTCATGCCAGCGGCGCGGATCTGCGCAATGAGCGCCTCCGGGTTGGACGTCGACTCGAGGTGGAAAGTGAACTGGTCACCACCTGCGTCCTTAATGTCATCGACCCACTTCTCCGGCTCCGACACCATCATGTGGCAGTCGAAGAACGCCGTCGTGTGCTGGCGGAGGCTCTTGATCACTGGCGCACCCCACGTGATGTTGGGCACGAAGTGGCCGTCCATCACGTCCAGGTGCAGGTAGTCGGCGCCCGCAGCCACGACCTTGAGCGCCTCGTCCTTGAGGCACGACAGGTCCGACGCGAGCATCGACGGACCGATCTTGCACACGCACGAGTGACACATCGTTCTTGATCCAATTCCCAAATGACCATCTTGGCCAGCCGCCCACTTTAATTCGACTTGGCCCACTTCCATACAAATACCCAGTTGTGTTAAATATTACAATTTAATACAGCCAAAAATAGATTGGCCGTCAAAGTGCAAAGGATCCATTTATTGCCGTGTTGAGCCCAAACGATGGCGGTTTAGAGACTCGGGACCGCACCCGAAAGACCTGGAAGCGCCCACGCCCCACCGCGCTCTTGTTCGCTTGGGCGGCTGCGACCGAACGCCTCTTTTGACTGCTTCTACTGCATCTGCAAGCTGCAAAATTTCGGATTATTGCCGAGTTTGGATGGTAAGTTCACCTATATGGCTCGTCGAAAGCGCGCCACGGTATCGGTGCAGGCTCCTTGCTCGAGTTCTCTGAGGGCTCACGGAGGGTTAGAGGCGTGTCGACGCCCTCGGTGGCGACGGCAGATCGCCGATGCAATCCACCGTCGCCGGCAGCAAACCGGTCGCCGGATGGTATCCGGTAGAGTATTAAGTGTGGGAGGTTGCTGGCCAGGAAGGACTGGTCGCGAGACTAAGAAAAAAGCCATGTCGTCCGCGATCCCCAAGGCCGTGGCCGACCTGAGCCGCAAGATCTTCGAGCGCCTGCCGCAGAACCACATCAAGTCGGGTAACAAGATCATCAGCAAGCAGCTCAAGGGCGACAAGGTGGTGTCGTGGTTCCAGAAGCCCCTGCACCTGCGCGTCGGCGGCTACTCGGAGTACTACCAGAAGATCCACCAGTACCGCTTCGACGTCAACGCGACTGCCAAGCAGCAGGGTCGTGGCCCGCCCAAGAAGGGTGCTGGCAAGCGCTCCAGCAAGAAGAAGTAGAGACGATAGACCACAAGTCGGCGCTATCAATATACCCGCGTCGAACCTGGCCCTCATCCAGCTGCGCATGGCGACGGCGCTCCTGCGCACGTCATGACAAGCAGGACAGATCGATTCTATTTGTCTTAGAGATTTCTCGGCCACCGCTTTGCGCGAAAGGTCAAAATGCTCAAGCGGTGTATCGGTCGCGCAGGAGGTTCAGCATCGCAACGTTGAGCTCCCATGCGTCAGCCACGGGGACACCGGTGTAGGGCAGTGTCGGCGTGTACGGCGATGGGCCGAACTCGGGCGTGATCGTTATAGCATGCCGTCCATCGGCCTGCTGACCGGAGATGATGGCATCCCACCACTGCAAGTGCGCGTCGAGAGCTTCTGCCTGCTCAGGCGCGCGAAAGTCGCTGACTTGCGGGCCCTGCGCGTGGCCGACACGGGCGTGGATGTGGGTTACGTGCGGGAATACCTTCGCAAGCACGTGCTTCTGGTCGTGGAGCAGCGATTCGCAGCCGACGCACCAATGCGAGAGGTCGGCGTTGAGCGGCAGGTTTGGGAACGCAGCGAGGTACGGCAGCAGAAGTGTTGGATGCCCACTGAAGCGGCTGCGGTGGATTTCATGCACGATCGGCACACCCGAGGCGGTCGCGATTTCGTCGGCCAGCTTAATAAGCGCCGAGTTTTGCTCGAACGAATACCAATCCTTGCCCGTGTGCGTGTTAACGAAACGTGGCGCGGCCGCGACGGCGTTCTCAAGCAGTGTGCGAAGCGTCTTCTTGTGCTCGTCAAAGTCGCTCGTGAGGACCGTCTCCCACTGCTGCGCCACCAGCTCAAGTCCTGCGGCAGAGATCGCGTCCGTCCAGCGGCGGCGCTCTGCCAACTCCAGTGGTAGCGACATCTCGACGCCGTCAAAGCCCGCATCTACGGCCTTCTGTAGGAAAACATCGCGGCTTAGGTGCGCGCTTCCCCAATGTGGTGCGAAGATGCGCAACTGGGCTTTCGCCACCTTGGGCACGTGCTGGAGCATTTCGTGATGATGATGAAAGTGCCGAAAATAAAACTTAGATGTGGCACCATCTTATGGTATTGGTCCTCGCAACCGACCACAAGGTGGAATCAACAGACACAATAGGAGCTTCCCACGCGCACAAAATGGCGCTGGTTTAGCCCTGGCCGCCGACAGTACTCGCAAGGCTTGCGATTATTGCAGTGTGCATTTCAGCATAGTCGCCTGAAAAAGCCCCAATATGTCCAAATGCAATAGTAGCTACCTCATATGGGCCACACACAATAGACGAAAAGAGAAAGTGGCAGCTACCGCAACTGTAGTGACGGTATGCTTGGTGCTTTCGTTGTGCCGTGTAAGGCAGGCGCACTTGGTGGATTGCAATTGCAAGTGCATGGAATGCACACAGTGGCATATGCCGAATATTACACAGGGTAATGTATTTCAGTATCCGTTTTACGTATTTTATACCCGACTCGACGCTCAAAATAAGCGTCGGGTGGGACACACGGATGGCGGGAATGGAATTTCATTGGTTTGGGCTCAAGGCGAAAACCCGGCGTTGACCATTTGCACTCTAGCGCCAAGATGACCAAGCACGATGCGTCCGTCCAAAAGAACAACTTCAAGAAGGTGAAGCTGCACAAGAAGAAGCGCATGGAGACCAAGAACCAGAAGAAGGTCTTCACGCTGCAGCACGGCTCCAAGAAGACTGTGGGTCCCCCTCGCGCCTCCAAGAAGAAGGTCCGCCGCGATACCAAGCGCGCACAGAAGAACGCCAAGTACGAGCAGGAGCAGCTGCTGAAGAGCGGTCTTATCACGCAGGAGGATATTGATCAGCTCCAGGAGCAGCAGGACATGGAAGACGCCGCCAACGAGGAATAGACACCAATTCGACCCCATAAGCTATATTTTGATACAAATTTCAACTGCCTACCTTGATGCTCCACTTTGAACAGAGGCTGCAGCGCACAGGGATGGCTACTGATGTAGATCGTTTGGCACCTCATTACGATCACAGGAATACTTCGACGCTGAGCGCCATTGTTAAAGCCGCGTCCGGAGGTAACGCCAGACAAATCTGCCCCAATGTGGTTGTTTCGATCGCAAGGTGGCAAAACTGACCCAGCGCTACCCAGCGACAGCCGAACCGAGGGCTGCGTGCAATCGCTTGCTGCGTTCTCACCACACCTTCCTGCGGAGCCGCGGGGCATCTTACACTTGCGTTGTTTTACTTGCATCAACCGGGGTGGTGCTCTCTGTAGCGAGGTCAATTGATTGAAGTCAAACCCTTTTGGCAACTTGGCACAACACCCGTGTACAACTTCGACGCATCAAATCCGAGAGGCTTTCCATTCGGTAAACTGAACGTACAGTAAGTCTGTGGGTGAACCGATGGAACGCCACGACTTTGGACACGGCACCACTGGAGACGCCCGAGTATTGGCGGTTACCAGTTCCAGTTTGGAGTTTGTGACAAGCATGCAATGAGCGCGCACGCGACGGGGGTGGAGCTCGGGGTTGGAAATTGTGCAGAGTTTTAATAAGTTATTATGTGATGGAACTATCTATTGGGCTACTGCGCAAGTCGCATTGAAGCGGTCACGATTCACCGCCAGAGATGCCAGCATTTCGCCCTCGGTGAAGTCGTCAAGCACCAACACGGACGTCGCTGTTCGGAGCGCCCGGGGTGAGCGAGGGCGCTTGAGCAAACGCTGGCGCGGGAGTGGACGACTGTGTAAGCAAGGAGCTGGAGTCGCATAGCAGTAGGATGTCACTCGTAATGCGGGCTTGACATCGTCAGCAGGAGGCGAGGCCGCGGAGAGCGACAGGAAGGGCGAGTCAGCGTCCTCGCAGTCGGTGACGGGGGTGGCGGCGACACCGAGGGCACGCCTCTTGGCGGCGTGGAACGGCGCTGGTCGGCTCACAAACTCCATGGTGCGGCAAAGGCGGTGGATCTTCAAATGCCCTTTTGCCATCGTGTTTGGCAGGCTTCGATTTTTCGGTATTTCTGAGTCCTCCGGAAATCCTCCAGTTTCGGATCTCAAAGCACTTGACATTCCCTTATCCAAATACACAAAAATGGAAGAAAAAAGTCAACCCAATGATCTCGTGCTCTCTGCCACGTATCACTCGGAAAACTCTTTGGCGAGCGCACAGCGATGGCCAGTGACGAGCCACGAGGTTGTTGTGGGGATCTAGGGCCGTGGCCACCATGTCTCCCTCGAGTACTTGCATGGGAGGAAAGCCAGCGTGGAGGAGATGTACTCTGCACAGAGAATTCCCACGGTATTCGGATCCGCCCCAAGTGCAATCGCTGTCACAAGCGGCGGACGCCCCTTGAACTGCAAGAACACTCGAGCTGTCGTCCACTTCCCGGATGATCCCACGCGCTTTCTGCCAGCCTGTTGCCACCGCTTTCAGAGGCCTCCTCGGGCTCTGCGCATGGCGGCCACCGCGGTCGACGAAATAGGAATCACACGCGGCATAGCAATCGTTTGCCTCTGCTGAAACGGTGGGTACTTTGCCCACGCCGGCCACCTCGACTGCTCGCCGATGTCGTCAAAGGCACTGCAATGACGCCGGTGAGGTTGCGATCCTCCTTGGGAAGTCGGAAGGCAGAACGGAGGATGGTCGCGGTGAGCTACTCGAGATCCTCCACAGACTCGCTGCGAGCGTTCAGCAAGATTAGCTTGGCCTGAAACCGTAGCCGGATGACTTGCCGTGCGCCGGAAGCGCTCGTGGTCCGACTGACAGCGTGCGTGGGGCGCGGAGATCAGCCGGTCGCGTATCACGTGACGCGGCTGTCCCTGAGTTTGGCGGCACCTCGTGGTGGGGGAAGCATCTGATCCGGGGCCTGTGGACGGCACTCCGAGTTGATCCGGTCGTCTCGAGCGTATATGACTGCCACGTCATGTGTCGTCAACTTCCATTCAACACGAAAGCTCAACAAGATACGAATAGATTAACCAACGTCGGGATAAATATGTACCGTGGCGGACAATAAAATAGCAGGGCGATCACAAAGCACGGGCAGTCGCAGCCCCTGCGGATGTTGCAGTCGATGCAAGGAGCTGTGCAAAGCGCGCGCGATGCTCGTCGAGGGACGCGGCAACGTCGTCTTCAGAGAGCAGCGCACCGAGGAAGGGTAGCTCCGGAAGGTGCTGGCCCGTGACCCGTGAGACCAGGCGGCTGCCACCGCGGGGTGTACCAACGAGGTCCGCCAAGAGATTCGCGTGGGGACCGCGGGCGTCCATGGCGGCCGACGCGACGGAGACGGGGGAGCTGGCGGCCAGCGAGAGCATCGGTGTGCAATGTGCAAGGGAAATGCCCGAGTATCTTGAAATCGCCAGGCCAAACGGGCTCTTCCCCCCACGTCCCATTTAATTATCTGAATTAACGTATGGCGACCTGTCTCGGAACAAAAAATATGGTTTTGGCGGGCAAAGGCGAATACGGCCGGCCATTGGTCAAGCGCCAGCCAATCCCAACCACGCCTGGGAAATGAGCTCCTCCAACTGGGGCTCCGATGGCGCAGAGGCGGGAACCGCCCCTGGCCCGGCAAGCAGCGCTAGCCCGCTCTTGGCCTTGTCTCGCAAGGTCGTGTCTGCGCAACGCACAAATGGAGACCAAGCATTAGGAGATAGTCGCACCCCGAACCACGAGCGGATGGCCGGCGGCAAGGTACTGTTGCAGTCGCATCTGCACGGCCTCCGAGGGGTGGAGGAGTACAATTCTGCCGAGCATTAGTACAGGCAGGCGGCGTGGGTTAGCCCACCGCGGTAGGGCGTCAAGAATAGCTGTCAGACCCAGAATCTAGCACTCGATGCGGTTTCTGACGATACGTATGGCGGATACCGTCGGGGCCAAGAGAGAAAGTAAAATCGATGCGCCTTCGAGCCGCCCTTGCTCTTCGCACTCTTTCGCGAGCGAGACATGCAGAGCGTCGAGCTAGATACACAGTCAATTGTCGTTGAAGTTCGGATGGAGTGATTATTGGACCACAATTGGCACCGTCTCGGCAACCTTGATGAGCTTCCGAAGTATGACCTCGCGCGCAGGCACGTCTTCAAGCTCGAAGAAGAGATCTACATCTCGATGCCTTACTTGTTCTGGATGGGTGCGCTGTCGTGCACCGTAGATGCGTTCGCATGTCTCCTTGCCCTTGACACGAAAAAGCGTGCGAAAAAAAGTAGTCGCTGTTGTCGCCATCGTCGGGTCGTCAGCCACAAAACCGAAGCATACGGCTCGCAACTCGTCACTTCGCAGCTGTCCTTTAAGGACAAGGCGACAGATCGTCACAAGCAGTTTCCGCGCAACTGAGTCCAACGCCTCGAGGTGCTTATGTAGTGCGTGGATACTGCTGGTCTTGACCTGGGAAGGATGCAGGAATGGCAGGATGCTGGCCCATATATCTGTGACCCGTTAGACAATTTGCACGACAACAGTCTGTACCCAGACATGCAGACCGAACACTTGTAGGCTGGCTGTCATCGCGAATAATATCAACGAGCCATGGCGTGTACTCTAATCCAGTGCTGAGACGTGAGGCTCGCTTCAAACACAGGAAAAGACTTTGTGCAATCGGATGCGAAACTTCTAGCATAACAAAGTTTTGAGAGCCTGAACCATCGAATGTTGGTCAGTGTACTCATGAATTCCCCGAGGGATATCAAGGCGCTCAAAATAAGCGCTGATGGGGGTGAAAATGAAGCAACGTGTCCTGCGAGGAAATAAGCTCACTGACAAAACAAAATCACTACCGTTGGAGAGGAGGTACTCCAGTAGCGGAAGGAAAGCCGACAGTAGCCCTTCGTTGAGTGTCTTGTCGCGCTCCTAGTTGACACGAGTGTATTCCAAATCTTGCCGCAACATGCACTATGAGCACCGACTGAATTGCGCGCTTCTGCTCCATCTCGAGCTCAAAGGCATCCATGTAGTGCTCGTCTTCATCAAGCCTTGATTCCGGCTCGGGTCGCGATGGAAACTGGCGGGCAATGTACTCTGCGTTTTCTCCAGCCACAATCCCTAGAAGTTGCACGAATGCTTGTAGGTCGCTGAAGCGGTGGCTTTCGAAGGCAAGGTCCTAGAATATGTTCGGGAGGAAAAGTTGCAGGGAATAGTTCAACTTGCGCGTGAGCCAAGACGTAGTAGACGCGCTCTTGGGCGCGAGGAAGCGAGTACCAGAGCTGCAGGAGATATCTATGAGGTGCGTTGTAAGTATTTTCGCGATGTAGGACAGGCAACCGTTGGCACGGGCCGCAGAAAATAATCTTGGACAGCATAGCTTCCAGCACAGGCAAATGTGCCTCCTTCTGATTTGCGAGTCGAAGGAGGCATAAAGCATATCCGCCGACGTATTTTTCGTGGGGTGACTGCGGAGGGTCGCCACCGAACAACTGGTGGAGGACCTGTATTCATGCAAGTTGTCAAGCCATGGCATGTCCCTGAACACACCTGGACAGCACTCTGTGCGCACTTGTCAACATCGTTGGCAGGGATGAAATGAATCCATGCGACAGTCAACAGTAGCACTGGCAGAGCACTGGGCTCGAAGTAGTGCGAGATGGCGGCTTCATAGCGCCGAAGTAGTTCATGTGTCCAAAGTGTTAAAGTGTCTTTTGGTGGCTCTATGTGGCTCAGAAATTGTTGCAGATGACGAGCGCTATCGAGGCTCGTTGCAAATGGCGCGACGCTTCGAACAATGCCATCGATGCTCTGTTCTACGTCTCGCGCATTCGTCGCGGCAAGACCGAAACGTTGTGCACAGATACCAACCAGTTGCTGCTGCTGATGGTCGTCGGCGTCCGCAAAGGCTGTGAGTAGCGTATTGAGGTTCAGTGGAATGCGTGGGTCGTATAGAAGGTTGAGTAAAGTATCGAGCCACGCGCAGGACGCGACATCGGCCTTGACGAGAATGAACTTGGCGATGAGATGGCCAAAGAACTCGCTACGACATCGAGTGATGAAACAAAACAAGGAGCGGCACCAACACAGGCAGATGCACATCGGCTCCAGCCGGCATTTCTCGTATTAGAGTAAGCAGCTCATGCATGGCGACTTGCACGACGCTTTTGGCATTGTCGGAAACAATAACGACAACGAGCGCGCGCACAAGGTCGAACTCAATCTCGTCCCGCCGGTGCCGAAGAAGCCGCATGGTAACCTTCAGCGCAGCAAGTCGTAGTGTCGCGTCGGGGTCTTGGAGTAGCATTGTCATTGCCTGGCAAATCAACTCCTTGCGATAGTAAACTCCAGCAACGATCGCCAAGCAGTCGAGCACAAGTTTTCGCAATACTTTCACGGGCTTCCCGGCGAGAAGAGCCGTAGAAATGTCACCCAGCAAGATGAAGCAATGTGCTGGCCGACTCTCGAGAAGCTTAAGTAGCGATGGGGCCCACTGCGGATCGGCCTTTACACGCTGCACAAGCTTTAGAAAGAAGCCAATCTGAGTCGTAATTGCATCCTTTTCCAGCGCAATCGAGCACAGCTCCATCTTGCGCTCTGTTGCTGGTTGAAGTTCGAGACTCGCCAGCAAAACGTCGAGGTTCACATCGTACTTTGCGCAAAGCGCGCTGTACGCGTCCTTTGTCTTCATGGTCACGGAGCAGAAGTTAGCGAGCGTGACCACGACGTTGCGCATCATTTCCCCAGTGTCGATGAAGTCGACGAGCGTTCTCGGAAGTTCGAGTGCCGCCGCCGTCTGCAGGAACGTACAGTACCATCCACTGAAAGTACTGGTCTTGGCACACAGAAAACTTTTCGCCACAAGGGTGCATGCCCACACCCAGACGACGTCGACGGCATCGTCCCCCGGATTCCGGACGATGCGGAGAAGCGTCTGGCCAAGCTTCATGATCGCTTCCGGGGTCATGTCCATTCTGCCAACGTCGTGCCAGCGCACCTTGCGCATGGACGCGGCGTGGAGCGGCGGCAGACGACCGCTTTTGGCGTACGTCATGAGGGCGTCCATCCTCTTCGTCCTGCTCTTTGTGCCACTGATTCGAAAGTGGAACCAGAAAGTTGGCGCCAACTTCGGATCATCCGGATAAGCTAAGCAAGTTTATACCGGATAAAATAACCGGAAATGCCGGGAAATCAGTTGAACGATTTCTTGTTTTGGCACACGAGCAAACTCACCGTTTGTGCTGCACGAGGCGAAGGGCATGCGACCATGACTACGTACTTGTCGCTACTTGCTGTCTGGCGACTGGACCTGTGCTGGTGGGCGTCTCATGCGCCAGCTTCGTGCAGTTTAGAAACGTCGCGGAAAACTGTAGCAAGCATAAGCACCGGGGCAAAAACCATTGTGGTTAATGCTAGGATTGACATGATGAAAATGGCTGCTATTCTTGGAGCTGTCCGATGTTTTTCGGATTGAGCTCATACCGATAATCTGTTGCTCTTATTTTTAGTGCGTCTGGCAGCGCCAAGGCAAAGTGATGCCGCCGGCCCCACCAAGCCTACTGCAGGTCGGCCCGGCGCTAGCTTCAAACAAGGGCTACACCATTACCTTCAACAAAGTATCGATGGTGCTCAGCTTCTGCTTTGTGATCAATCTCGCTGCTATGTCAGACTTCGCGACTGTCGTACTTTCTCATGCTCTGTAGGCCGCTGAAAGCCTACTTGTCCGAGCCGTATCCATGGGCTGACCGGGCGACATCCACGATCTCCGTCGCCATCGGCGCAAATGAGACGTATGCAACCTACCAGGAGAACTGCCTCGCGTTTTACCGCAGTCGGTACAATGATAGTACCCTGCCCCGAGACATCCTGTACTACTTTGACGCTGAGCAAGACGTTGAGCTGCTGCGTCAAGCCATTCGCGTCGTGCCCCCGAGCGAGTTCACGTTTAGTGGTATCCCCGGTGCTCTCTTCTACCCGACGCGCGCCCGCAACTGGGTCCGCGAATTTTCTATCGGCCTCCGCAATGCTTCCAGTGTGGGGGTTGTGCCGATGATGTCGGTGTTCGGCCAACCATTCACGATCTCGGGCATTTGGATCGAGACCGTGAACAACACCAATACGCTCTACTTCGCAGCTCAGTTTAGCCACAGCTCCCGCGCTTGGCTCATCACCAAGTTCGTGTACCGCTGTGCCCTCACAAGTCTCATCCTTTGGCAGCTTTGGAGAGACTATTACCGGCACTACTTGAAACTCCACGCCAACCTTGTCGAGCTCGGAACCAGCAAAGACAAGAGCGATGTACCACTGGAAATCGTCGTTGGGGATCCCACGGCCCTCATTCTTCAGAACACGCTCGTGTGCGTCCTTTTCGTCGTTGACTTTTGGTGCAGCGTCGATATCGCCGGACAGTGCTTTGTCCGCCTCGACCAGCTTCAAAACATGGTGGTCTTTGGTATCGCGTCGCTATATCTATCGCGCACAGTGTGGTTTGCGTACCTGATCCTAAACCTAACAGGAAGGCTGCTGCGCCGCCTCCACCTCGAGCGTTGCATCGGACAGGTCGCCCCCACGACGGTCGCCATCATTGTCTTTGTCTGTGCGGGGCCCGCAACGCTTTTGCAGTATCACAGTGGCTTCTTCATCGAGATGTACTACTTTCTCTTTTCTCTGCTGGCGCCGTCGGAAGACAGCGTCGAGGACGCCCTCTCCATGACTGTGTACACACTCTACCTCGGGTCGATTCCCATTTGCTACGGCCTCACCAAAGCCTTGGTGCAACGCATTCAAGAGCGGCGGGCAACAACGACGGTGCACGTTCGGCCCTTGACCTCGTACGGGTCGCTTTCAAGCTCCGAATTCGCGCGCTTTCGCTTTAACGACTGGAAGCACCGGTTCTTCTTTTACGTGTTTACCAAGCTGTCGCCGCAAAGTTTGTCAACGACGTACAATGGTGGCACCATCTATACCATCTTCGAGACGCACCAAAACTTTCAGCGCAACGCTGCTTTCAGCTTCCGCGGCGGAGATTGCTATGTCTTGGCCCACTACGCCGACCGCGTCGAGTCGTATCGACTGAGCTTATGCGGATGCATTAACCTCCGTGATCCGCGCATAACGATGGCTTGCGCTGCTAACGCCGCCTTCGGCTCCGTACGGCTAGACGACAAGGCAGGAACGCTGCTAGTTACGCTTGGCCGCGACGAAGCCCACTGGGTGCTTTAAAGGTCCAGAGCCAACGAAGCTGCAGCGATGCAGCGCTCTCTGGTATGACAGCGCCTACATCAAGTGTTCATCGCATGACTATGAAAGTAAACCAAAACTTATGCCAACTCTACTAGGCGCTTACCTAAACTATACACACTGCTCATGCGCAATTCTGGTCCGGGCCACCCCTCAACGAGCCAGTGGCACTGTACTGACGCCACCCACGACGTATACGTCGCTTGCATCTGCGGATGACATGCCCACAATGTCGAGATTGGAGCCGAGCAGGAAAAGTACCTCAAGGGTTCACTCTTGCTGAGCCCTCCGCAACACCTGGCTCGATTACTATGGTTTTTTTTGCTTTGGAACCCATTCTCGAATACTTCAGCCTCATCCCTACTCCCAGCAACACCATTCATTTCCAACGCACAGCCCAGTACAACAAACTCATCGCCCATGATCGCGACCAGTGGGTGGCGAGGAAGGACTTGTACGCATGTGCGATGCGAATGAATGACCGTGTTCTGTGGTATCGACCGGCGTACGCCACCGAATTTGCAAACCGTATCAGCACCTGCGAGCCTAAGCTTGCGCCGCACGCCGACGGTAGGCTTCGGTAAAGGGCACGAGCAGCAGCGCCAGGACGAGCGTGCTAGCGTAGACAAACGAGTAGTCGCGGCGGGCGTTGGCAAAGGAGACTGCGGGGATCTGAAGGAGGCTCACGAGCGAGCCCGAGGTGTAAATGAAGCCAACGAGTGTGCCCATGAACTGCAACCCAAAGGTCTTTGCTGCAAAGGCCGTGATGACTGTGTACAAAAATGCTCGGAAGCCCGTGAAGACGCCGAAGGTGACGACTTGCAGCGCCAGCGACGGAACGAGCGCCAGCACGTTGTACAACACTCCGAGCCCCACCGTCACGTACATCGCGGCGGCCATACCGTGGCCCTCGACGACGTAGTTGATGGCAGGCACGAAGAGGAAGCCCAGTGGCAGTATGAACCCAAACACCTTGGTGTACAGGTGGGCGTATGCGCCATCGCCGTAATTCTAATCCCACGCTCTGCATCTTCCATTTACAGCAGTCAGCGCACCTCGAGAACGTTGTTGGTCGTGCCGATGTATAAGTTAGACCGGAAGAGGTGGATGCTTGTAAAGGTGAGCAGGTAGGCAAACTCAAACGAGAGCAGATGACGCTTGAGACCTGTCGTTGGAGCCGGCTTGGGTGCCGCCTAGAAGGTATGAGCCATGCTAGGGCCATGGCTCGCACCTTGGCGTCGTCGGTCACGAGAGGAAGGGATTCGCCGGAGGGCGACGGCGACTCGACAAGGAGAGACTCGTTTACATGCCAGAGCACCACGAGGCACGCATAAACAACAAAGCACAACGCGGCGTAACCAGTGAAGATGGTGTGGCGCGAGAAACCAAGGGTCTCGTGGACGTAGTACAGGCCGAGCATCACCGCGCTGCTGCCGTCGAACGCGCAGCTCACGGCGGCCAACACGACTGTCTGAAACTCGGGAATGAGAAAGCTTGAGGAAAAGGAACCCATGAGCGTCATGCCGCCGCCGACAGCCAGAGTCGCGTACGCAGGTACGAACACGTCAAAGGTCTTGGAGTCAGCGGCACCGAGAAGTAAGAGCCCGGAGGTTTGGAGCAACCCAGCGACAAGAATCGTGTACTTTGGTCCAATGCGGTCCATGAGCATGCCCACGGGCAGTGAGATCATGGACGAGAGGAAGGTTGCCACCGCGTAGATCAGATTGAGTTGCGTGTCTTGGACGCTGCATCGGCCAGCGGCCGCCGACGCGCAGAGCTCCCCGTACTGGTCCTCCTCCTGCAGGATGAGGGCGAGCGGCGCCCAGCCATAGATGATGCCCGAGAAGAGGATGTCCGAGAGAAGGACGAAGACGACCTGCGCCCACACGACCGACCGCGCCATGAATTCGAGCCGAAGTTGCACTTTTGGTTTTCACCCAGCCAAGGTTGATAGGCAAGACGACTATTTGAACGCAACTATTAAGCCATTAAGAAGTAGAGCATGCGCTGTCCAAGGTCACCAGATGGGTGAAATTAGCCTGTCTGTGAATTGCGAAGTTCGAATGGTCGCGTGCACGGCAAGGGCTCGACTGCACAACGATGGAATTGCTGCGACGAGTGATATCACATGCATCAGCTACGGTCCACCGGTGGAAGCGTTCTCGCTTCGACCATGGCGAAGGCACTCCCACTGGCCATATTGGTGCCGGTACTTGCGACCCAAGATGCCTTGTCGGGCGTGAAGGGACGCGTGGGCTACCATGCCAAGCAAGACGGCGATGCGCCAGACATGCGTCGCAACGTCGTCGTTGGTGGAGATAGGAGTCCAGAAGATCGACAAGGTCAGTAAACCAGCGAAATGCCGCGATTGCTCGTTGTTTGTCTTGCATGCCAATGCGTACAGCCGACGGTACTCTCTTCCGGCCTTGGCCTTTTGGTTATTGGGAGCCTCAATGGCCCACCGCGCTGTCACGACGGCGGGGAGGCCGTGGGGGGCAATCAAGGCTCCGAGTAAAAGCAGGAGCGGAGCGTATTTCACCAGTGTCTCGCTCATGCCCGTATGAGAAAGAAAGTGCCATTTGCAAGCACTCAACTCACACTGGGGGTGACACACTGAGCGACGAAGTTTGCATGACATCATGTGTTGGAATACATTTGTGCACAGCGTGCTACTAATAATACATGCAATTTACATCCAAGTTTGTTAATTGTGATTCCATTGTATGCAAATCCAACGATGGTAATGACTTGGATTCTGTATTGGGCTTCATCCCTCTTGAGCCTACAATCCGCCAGCACTACTTTTCATCCCATGCTTTTCATTCTCGCACAGGAATGAACATCGACTATCTCTGCTACGGGCTCACAGCCATTGCGTATTTGAGTCTTTGGGTCGACTACGCGCCCTCCTTCATCTACAAACCACGAAAGATCTCCCCCCCGCCCTTTGCGGGTCTGTCGGCATCGGAGATCGAGCAGATCAGCAACCATGAGACCCTCAAACTCTGTCAAACTTCAAGTGATCTTAACGCTGCGCGCATTGGACTGGGTCTTGTGGCTGGGGTCGTCATCATGTGCATCGCCAACACAAGCTCCGTATTTGTTCAAGGGGGGCTCTTTCTCGTGCTTGTGTTCCTCGTGCTCAGGCTTTTGCGCATCACCATCGAAAACTCGCACACACTCAACCAAGAGTATCAATGGACATCATGGAGCAACGCAGCTCTTGACTTCTTGGAAGAAACCACTTCTAGTTAACGTCCTTACTCTATTTCATGCACTCCGTCCAATTCACAATGGGTGCTGAAGGACGTGCCTTCTGTTGTAAAGTCGTAATCGTTGTCATCCGAGCATGCGGCCGCACATGCATTTGCGTGTCTCTTGAGGTAGGCATAACGCGTGCGAGCGATTGTAGACGAGCGTTGCCCTGCGTGCGGTTTCGCCACGAAAGGCCGCATAAGATACTCCCTGCGCTGCGCGCATGCATTTTTATCGTTGTCTCCCATGGTTGCATCGTCCACCCCCTTACACTCGACGGCGCTGGTGCTCCTCGTGCTCCTGGGCAACCTCTTCTTCTCGGGGTTTATCTCTGGTTGGTCAGCCATGCTCCTGCTCCTACAAGAGGAAAACCAGTACAGCGACCGTTGCTCAACACTCAGCATCAAATCTGGACGGTGCTCCGACCAAGACGCTGCGCTGTCGCTCATATATGGTGTCGCTCAGTTTGTGACGACACTGTGTTCGCTGCCTGCAGGGCTCGTTCTTGACAGGATCGGACCTGTCCACATGTCGGCTGCCGCTGGAACACTCGCAGTTCTGGGTTTTGCCATGTTGGCAGTCTCCGACTCCGCCACATTTGACGCCTTTATCGAGGGTTACTGCCTCATCGGTGTTGCAGGCATTGCCACTCTTCTCACTTCCTTTCAAGCGGGCTTTGTACTACCCCCGCGACAAGTTCTTGTCCTTGCCGCTGCTAATGGCTTGTTCGATGCCAGCGCTGTGATGCCGACCATACTCCATCAACTCCACGTGTCTTTTGGTTTGTCCAGACGGACGTTGCTCCTTGCCTACTCCGTTCTTGCTGGTATTATCTACACGTGCCTCGCGATTTTGTGGTCGCTACACAAGTCAACCCCAGTTCCAACGGTAAATGCACCGTCGGACACTGCGGCCAAAGCCGTGGAAAGGCAATTGCTACATCTGGCGCCACTTCGACAGCAATTGAGTGCGTGGGAATTCCGGTACATCTTAGTTTACGCCAGCACACACAATCTACAGTCTGCCGTCTTCTTCGGTACCATTAACCATCTCCTCACGGTAAAGGGGCCGCCCCAACCGCTGCACTGAAGTGCTTCGTAGAGTACTGGTGATGATGATGCAGCGTACACCAAGGCCTTTGGGTGGATCCTTCCAGTCGGCTTCGTGGCTGCCCCAGCTTTCGACCTAGTCGTGGCGCGCACAGGCCTACCAGGGGCTATGTACGCGACGACACTGCTCTGTGTTCTTTACAACGTGCTGGCGCTGGTGCCGTCGCTGCCACTTCAAGCGACCACTTTCACCGCATTTACAGCGTTCCGCGGTTTTCTCTACTCAACCATAACGGCCTTTGTTGCGACTGTGTTTGGACGTGCCAGTCTGGGAACTTTGCTTGGGACGCTCTACTCCATCTGTGCCATTGTCGCGCTGCTTGAAGTCCCAGCTGCCGTCGCAGCGAACGCCTCGAAGGATGGGAGGTGGCTCAGTGGCGTATCTCTCGGACTAGCAGTGTTGCTGCTACCGTGGGTTGAGCTCTACCGACGACGGTCTGCTAGAGACTGCATATCGTCAGCCCTCAAAGACCCTCTTCTTCTGTGATTCAGAGATTTACGCCGCGCACGTATAACAAAAGGCGGTTAATACTCAGCTTCCATCGGTTCGATAGAGTCGGACTGGTACTCACCTCAGCAACGTCTGCAGGAAACATCGTATTAAACGATGGATGCATCGTGGCACTAACTAGGTAGTCGTGAAGTTTATTAATGAACTGCGTGGCGATTACGCGCAGTAGATAAGTTGATTCTTACGGAATATGTGAATAGGAAAATGGCGCGAAAGTTGTAGGTCATTCGGTCGGTCATTTCACGAAGGTGGGCACAGGTGCTGCGTTACTGGCAGGTGGCAAGTACGAAAGGTCTACTGGCGTCCCCTTGCTGCGACGGTGGTTCTGAGGAGTGTACCAACCATGAGCCATGTACTCCGATGATGACTTGCGACGACACGTCTGGGGGGCGTCATCCGCCATGGCGAGAGACTTGCTCGGGGGGCGCCCCGCCTTTTTGGATTTGGCGCTTACACAGGCCCAGCAGCTCGTGCTCTCACCGTCGCCTGCGCCCAGCGCGCGGCAGTTGGTGCACACGGGCCGAGCACAGTCCCTGCACGGCGCGAGCTGTGTGTCGCGGGCCAGGAAGAAAGGCTTGGTGAGGCAGATGGCGCACCGAGCCGCCGCAAGTTTCTTTGAGAGCCGTAAAACCTGAGCCAAGTGCTTAATGGCCTGAGCGCGACGCGACGTCATCATTGTCGCCACCCAGGCCGGTGCGTTGCCGCGCCAGTCAATGTCGACGGTGCTGCTCACGTGCAAAACGTTCGGGTCGGCAGTCTCGACGAAGACGACGCCCCAAGACCGTATCTCGACCGGCACGTTGCTGCCGTGAAGGACACCCGTGGCGTGCGAACGAATGTAGCGAGCAAAACCGCGGCGACCGCTCGCATCGTTGAACGTCTGCGTCGCTTCGAGGTATGTGGCACAACGGTCGCGCATAAAAGGCAGTGGAGCTTTGAAGGTGCCCCATCGCACGGATACTTTTGTGTTGGCATCATCGGAGGGGCATGAAAATACGACCTGCGACTTGTCAACGTGCACATTGTAGAGAGCGGCGGCAGCGTCCGTAGGGTTGCGATACAAAGCCACAAGGTCGTCGAAGTTACCCGCGCCGTCAAGTACAAGCTCGTGGCGACAGGCTTCAAATGTCAAGCGGGCTGTCTTAGGTGCAACTTGGCCCGTTTGTGCTGCCCAATGGATAAGCTCATGGAGGCCTTCGGTGGCCGCGGTGTGTGCTGCAGAGACCTCGGTGCAATTCTCGTGCGACATTGGTACAAAATTATAAAGTGAGGTGGTGGCAAATGGCACATCGCATTCATTGACGAAAATGGACTAAAACCGGCTAACTTGACGCAAGTTGTAAAGTTTTACACTTCAAGTTTCGGGCAACGAGTGGCTGTTCGGGAAATTGGACCAACCCGCAGGTAGAGCGCTGGCGCATTTGCGGACGACACACACACTTGACTTCCACTGCCTTCGTTCGTCTCGGAATCACTAGTCAAGGGAGAAAGATCCAGCTACGAGTATTGTGAGAATTATTGATAGTACTTTGCAGTCCACAACAAAGCACTAAACGTAAAAGCAATCGCTTTCTACGCTAACATAGGCGCGATGTGCCATCGAGAGCACCAAGCAACTCAGCCAGCAGCGCCGTCGCAAGAATGGAGTGGGTGTGTTCGTGTGGCCTCACGTTGCGTACGGAAAGTGCAAGCCGTCGCAATGGCTCACGCAACGCTGACGTGCATCTACCATATGTTTATTCAAGATCGCCACTCTATCTGGACAGATGGATGTGTGGAAGCAACGTTCGTTTCCCACGATCCACCACGACCTTTTCTCACTAATGCACCACCGGGTAGCCTCGTCAATGTATCTGGACCAAAACTTGCGCGTTCGGGCCTTGAAGCCTCCTGTTAATAGCCTTTTAGCGCGACACGTTTGCTGTCGAGCATAGCCACGCGTTGCTATATACACCATCGAAGGCCCTTGCAATGCTCTTCGAGGCATATTTTGATATAGTTGCACTTTATGAACTATTACATTAAAATCTTGTGCTAAACATTCCCGTGTACGATGGTGTCGCCAGGAGTTCCGACCCGAGTACAGTACTGTAAATGGCTCTTTTGGCTATAAAGGCCGGGAAGCGTACAGTTTTCCTTGGTGAATTTCTCAAGGAGTTGCTTGGTGATGCAGTCCACAGTCAGTGAAGTGAATTTCGCGCCTTTATGAAGACTAAATGCAGACACCACCTTAACTAAAATACGAACTTTCCCGAGCTTGCGGATTGAACGCACTGAAGTTTATTCCAAGTCGACGGAACGTTGCACTGGATTGCCTTATCGAGCTGTCGTTTTCGTTGCCAAGATGATGAGTGTGGCGGCAAGCAATGCACATTCTTTATCTTAGTGGAAACACAAGGTTGGCGCATTGATCACAACTACTTGACTTCTAATATTATCCATTCGCAGTCGACATATCTGTGCATCATATGTGATGGAGGGATTCGCTGTCGTCGGACCGAGGCTGCGATATGAATCGAACGCATGAGAGATTAAACTAGACAACTATCGACGGCAATACGACTAGATGACTATACTTCTACGGAAGCGCTAAGTGGCATATCGGCAGCCAAGCTGTGGCGGGGTGCAGACATGTACCAGCCCAATTTTTTCTCGGAGACGTGGCTTTGGTCAACGCGTCGTAATCCAGCGCTTGAGAGGCGACGGACGACGACGCGACTCTTAACGCAGCCCCAGCAGCTGGAGGCGCCGCGGTCGCATGACGCCAGCGTCCGGCAGCTGCTGCAAACAGGCTTGGTACAGTCGCTGCACAGCACAAGCTTCGAGTACCGGTTGAATGCATTCGACTTGTTGGTGCACACAGCGCAACGTTGGGCCGTGGTTTTGTTGGAATGCCGCAGGACAGATGGAAGGCTCTTGATGGCCTGCGCATGGCGAGACGTCATCATAGTCGCGATACATGACGGTGTATTGCCGTGCCAGTCAATGTCAACCGTGCTGCTCACGTGCAAAATGTTCGGATCGGCCGTTGCGACGACCACGACGCCCCACGAGCGAATGTTTGCACGCACGTAGTCGGCGTCGTCAACGTTGCCGAGGGCATGTGACCGGATAAAGCGCGCAAACCCGCGGTGGCCACTTCTGTCGGTGAACTCCTTGGTGTACTCGAGGTACGTGGCGCAGCGCTCGCGCATGAAAGGGAACGGTGCACGAAACACGCCCCACCGCAACGAGATATCCATGCTGGAGGTAAACTTATACAGCACTTGAGACTTGGTAACGTGCACATGCGCTTGCGCGGCTGCCAGGTCGTCTGGCGTCCGGTAGAGGCGCACGACGTCGTCGAAGGTGCCGGCGCCGTCGAGATCAAGCTCGACCCGGCAGGCCTCGAAGGCCCAGTTGGTCGTATTGGCCGTGAGCCTGCCCTCGGGCCTCGCCCACGCGATGAGGTCGGCCATGCCTTGTGTGGCCAAGGCTTGGATCTCGGCGTGGTCGTTGACGGGCAAGAGAGGCATGTCGTGCGAAATGCAAAATGGCGGTCGATGGATTGGGTGGGCAGCAAAGGGTTGTGGCGCGTGTGACGACCACGCGTACGGTACTGAAATTGGCTGCTGAGCCTGGTTTAGAGGAATTGGGGTTCGGTAAAGAGCGCCGACGAAGTACACATCGACCTCCGTCACTGCTTTGCAGGCTACTCGTGCGCCAGACCGACGAATGCACTAAGTTGCCGGTGATCACCGAGGCAACTGCTCCACCCCATGCACCGGTTCTCACCCCACTGCGCAGTGTGACTCACCATCCGTCTACCAATCGAATGAAGTTGACTTCCGTTGCCTTCGCCCCAGGTGTCTTGTGGCTGCGGCCATGTAGCAGACTGTCCCAGAGTCGTTTGCCCTCAGGCCGCCAACGCAGCAAAGCGCCAGCATCGCCGTGTCGCTCACTCGTTCGCGTTTGCCTGTCGAAGCGCCATGATCACCTGCGACATGACACGTTATGTTTTCGTTGACGCGTGCCTTGGGGGTGCTCGTCCGTTGAACTGCGCTTCCTCAAGTACACCAAGAGGTTCCAGTTCCCCATTCCTGTGTGTAAGCCAACGGGATGAAGGCAGGCGAAGGCCGCTACGCCAATTCGAGTTCGTTGCCCGTCCTGATTGCTGTAGTGTGGTGGATGTGGCGTAGTTTACGATGGGATTGCTCCGCCTCTGTAGACGGACGGACACCAATCAAAAGTACATCCAACAGAGCCTCCATTTGGCCCTAGATGCGTCATCATATTCAGGGCGGTAAGATCTGCTTCAGCCCCTTTTTGTGATGGTTCGTCGCTCACTAGATCTCAACGCGAGTTAAGCTCGGGGATTCTTCCCACCAGTACCGTATTGCACCGGTTCTGTCGACGGATCTATCAGCCTGCGTGGTTCAATGTGGGCGCAGCTGGCGTGACGCGTGCCCGAGCTGCACCTCGTTTGTGCCTTGGGGTCTCTGGTCCCACCCATCTGAGGCGGGGATCGAATCTTTTCAGTCCACAACCAGTGACAGGTAGGTAGTCCTCAACACTTAGTCACTTTAAATAGCATGCAGTCGCTCTACGCGGAGGGCTTCTTGGCCCGCGGCAGATACGAGAGGTCCACGAGCGCTTCCTTGGCGTGGTGGTGGTTCTGAGGCGACGCCCATCCCATCTTGTCGGCGAGGTGGCCTTGGGTCTTGTGGTTGCACGACTGCGGGGACGGTGGCGCCTCCACGCGCACAAACGACTTGCCGTCTTCCCGTACGAAGACGCTTGACTTGCCGCGGATGCAACCCCAGCAGGTCGCGCCCGTCGCGGCGTTGTTGTGCATGGCGCGGCAGCCACTGCACACCATACGTTCGCACTCCTCGCACTCGGAGAGCGCACCGCCGAAGAAGCCGGGCTTGGCAAGGCAGATGCCGCAGCGCTTGGTTGCAGTTTTCTTCGACTGCCGCAGCACGGTCGGGATGCTCTTGATGGCCTGTGCGCGGCGCGACGTCATCATTGTCGCCACCCACGCCGCCATGTTACCATTCCAGTCGATGTCCACGGTGCTGCTCACGTGCAGGACGTTTGGGTCGTTCGTCTCAACTATCACAACGCCCCACGAGCGAATGTTGGCGCGGACATAACACGTGTGCATGGCTCCAAGCGCATGCGACCGAATGTAGCGCGCGAAGCCGCGGCGGCCGTTGCGGTCCGTGAACTCCTTTGTGTACTCGATGTACGTCGCGCTCCGATCGCGCATGAAGGGCAGTGGTGCGCGGAAAATTCCGAGGCGTAGCGAAATGTTCATGCCGTCGGCCTCAATCGGGAAGAGCACCTGGGACTTGTCGACGTGCACGCAGTTGGCGCAGGCGGCCTCGTCGCCTGGCGTCTCGTACAAGCGGATCACGTCGTCGAAGGTGCCGGCATCGCCAAGCTCCAACTCGACGCGGCAGGCCTCAAAGGTCCAGTTGGTTGTCTTGGGCAGGAGTTTTCCCGCAGGCGTCTGCTGCGCCCAGTTGATCAAGTCTTGAATACCACCGCTGGCCTTCTTGAGAATAGCGATGCGCTCGGTCGGGTCCAACGTCTGAGTGTGCGGCATGGCGCCAATTGCAAAGTGAGCAACTTGACCCGCAAGGTTCAGCATGGCGGCGGTTCATTTCGGCCCCAGCGCCAGCTGGTGTCGACGGGTCAGCCCTAGTCCAACGCGGGGGACCAGTGATTCGTGCTCTTGCGGCCGACGACCGGGGCCGTCACGGACCTTTCAAGGTGACTTACCGCGTGGGTGTCCGGCTCTCCCCGAGACGTTGGTATTAGCATCTCCCGAGAGTATCCTTCCAAGCACCCAGTGCAACGATTCCTAACCCAATGGAGCAGCTAAAAGGCGGCAAGTCGAACTTTGGGGCATCGATCACCCGACATCTGCACAAGCAATCGCCACCATAGCATGTCTCGTAGTTGCTCATTTAAAGATGATCCCCATGACGATTCGTGCGGGGGGGGGGTGAGCACGAAGCTTCGCATTCGAGGATCTGCACCAGCACCAACAGAGCTTTGCAGAGGATGGGCTCGTGCGTACCACACCAAGCCGTAGACAGTGGGACTCTTGGGTTA
The DNA here is from genome assembly GCA_002081595.1 of Achlya hypogyna. Lineage (NCBI taxonomy): Eukaryota > Oomycota > Saprolegniomycetes > Saprolegniales > Achlyaceae > Achlya > Achlya hypogyna. Next base: position 133,765 of record JNBR01001490.1, on the reverse strand, counting down.
TGTTTTCGTTGGGAGCCGGACCGTCCGACAATTCTACGGTAGGCCGCGACGAAGAGTTTCAGGAGAAAGTGCGTGCCATGTTGATGAGATTTGGACTACCTGATCATGGCCCAAAGTTACAACTTCCATGATATTTGCACTACTGGGCTGGCGCACGTGTGCTCAGAACGGGCGCGGGTGAGACCTCGGACCTCCGCCGGCACCGCCGACTTCAGTGAACGCCGCAGCTCGATCGTGGGACTAGGAGAATGCATGCGGGTATCCATGTAAAGGGTGGTCGTGATCTTAAGCTTGTTCCAACGATCAGACGAGGGTTTGGCCGTCACATGACACTGAGAAGCTCTGAAGTCATGTCCCTCCATGCGCCAAGGCCATACTTGCAGCTGCGGCGTCAATTCCATGCAATTGATTGCCATTGTCGCGCAATATGCTGGTACATCCGCTGGAATAATCCATGAAGAGAACATTGTCATGTGTACACGATACGAGACACAAATATTACGTGACAAAGCCATCAATTAGAGACCTTGCGCAGCGCAGTGCTTTGGGGCGTTGCGAATGAAGGCAAGTACGAAAGGTCTACGTCGGTCGCAGTGTCGCGCTCGTTTGGGCACCAGTCGCCTGCTTGGGAGTAGCGCGCAGGTGGCGACTTGTGCGCGCAGAGGATCGACTCGTCATCGTCGTCGTCGCGGGTGACGGCCGACTTACTCTGCAGCCGCAGTTCTATCAATTTGGTCTTTGTGCTCACGCATACCCAGCAGCTCGTGACGCCCGGCGCGTGGGTGTGCGCAGATCGGCAGTCGCTGCAAACAACCTTCGTGCAGTCGCCACAGGAGGCGAGACGCGACCCTCGTGAGAGAAATGACGGCTTGGCGCGGCAGATTCCACAGCGCTTGTGTGCGAGCTTCTTGGAGACGCGGAGCACATGCGCCAGCTGCTTGATGGCTTGTGCGCGGCGCGACGTCATTTTGGCCGCCATCCACGTGGGCATGCTGCCGTTCCAGTCGATGTCGACGGTGCTGCTCACGTGCAGCACGCTTGGGTCGTTCGTCTCGACGATCACAACGCCCCACGAGCGGATTTCCGTGTGGACAAAGCGGCTGTCCATGTGCCCTAACGCATGCGACCGAATGTAGCGCGCAAAGCCGCGGCGGCCGTGGCGGTCCGTGAACTCCTTGGTGTACTCAATGTACGTCGCACTGCGATCGCGCATAAAGGGGAGCGGTGCACGGAAAAGCCCCCAACGCAGAGCAATGTCCATGCCTGGTGCTTCAAGTGGAAAGAGAACATGGGAACTGTCAACGTGCACGAAATGCAGAGCAGCCACGGCGTCATCTGGCGTCTTGTACAGGCGGATCACGTCGTCGAAGGTGCCGGCATCGCCGAGCTCCAACTCGACGCGGCAGGCCTCAAAGGTCCAGTTAGTTGTCTTGGGCAGGAGTTTTCCCGCAGGCGTCTGCTGCGCCCAGTTGATCAGGTCCTGGATACCACCGCTAGCCTTGTCGAGGATTGCTGTGCGAGTCGCCGAGTCCATAGGGATCGGGCTGGTAAATTGAAAAATGCCTTAACGCGACACTGCCACAAACGCCAACCAACAATCTCGCCATGCTTCATCGCCCGACATTGACCTCGATATCAGAACTTCCGCTGGTGCCAGTACGTAGAGCTGCGTGCGCCAGAGAAGTTGATCGACTTCAAGAGTGGCACTGCAGCTTGGCAGGGCAGAACGGAGAGTGACTTTTTCCCTGTAACTCACTTTTGATCCAGCGCCTAAGAGCCCAGCTGTGGCTGTGGATGCCTCCATAGCTCCGAGCGATGGTCACAAGCCACGAGCGCAGTATCGTGTCCCCTGAGGCACAATGACCGAGTGAGGCCCAAACTGTTTCAGAAGCATCACAAACGAGGGGGGCAAGGTCAGTGACGGTGAGGAAAAATGCAGCAGCTCTACAGTGTGGGCAGTTGGAGTCGGCACCTCCCACGAGATTTCTTGGGTGCTCTAAGGGATGCGCTTTCGAACTCTTGACGCCACAGCACGTTGCGCTAGGTTGCACGTGGTGCTAATACCAGCCACCTCCCACTGCGATAAACCCCAGCCACCCATCACACCCAACCTAGTGCGTATGTTTTCGTGTGCGTCCCACGATCGAAATGCGATGTTAACGTTAGCACTATTCCATCGTTCGATCGGTGCTTGAGTGGCGCCAAGATTGTGTGCACGATAAAACATGGCAAGCTCATGGACTGACGCTAGCCCCGACGGTGTGATAGCGCACATCGGTGCAGGTTCGTCGTTGTTCCGCCGAGCAGCAATCTCCGTTCCGATTGCAGCTCTCAATGTGGATATATTTGGCGTGAGAACCCCTTAACGTTATTCGCGGCTTGGCACTTCAATTTCATCAGATTGACAGAAGTCACCACTCCATTATCGACGAGGGCGACACAGGAATGGCATTTATCTCTCACCCGCTAAAACTTTTTGTTTTCTTTTAAACATGGCGATGTGATCAGTAGTTTTCTTATAAAAAGTGTGTAAATTTTGGTGTTTGATCGGAGAATTCGCACATTTTATCCATTATTTTGTACTACTACGTACTGCAAAGTAAGATGCACTAGGAAGCAAGTTTTGAAGTCTCTCGAAAATCCTAGTTCGTAAATGGATGAACCTCTTTTACAAAAAGCCTGCGTTTATTATACAACCTGGAGCAAGTGGATCACAATTTTACACACACGTGCGAAGCGTTCATAGTAATCTGAAGGAATGGTCGCTGGGATTTGCAGCCTTCGATCGACAAACTCAAGTGCAGTACTAGTAGTCAACAATTTTGAATTTTTCTCGACCATTGCGTTCGTTGCGCGACAAGGCGGAAGCCAATCAGAATGGGAATATCCACGTACGGCACCGCATCAGCAGAAGCAACTTCCTTCTTCCTGAACCGAAGCCAAGCTGGGGCTGGCAATTGAATGTTCACCCTGCTTCGTTGAAGTCGAACGAGCCGCCGTCAATCTGTAGCACCAATGCACGGACACCAAACGACCCACTGTACGAACATAAGTATCATATAGTACTACTAGTAATAATACTTGGTCTTGTTGACGATAAGGCAACCAGCGAGCATGGCGATGGGCTCTTAAGTTGCGTGCGGTCGAATCATGAAGGTTTGAACACCGAGGTGGTAGCGCGCAGTCCGAAATTTACTTTCCTTAAGGCCAACATTTTCATACCGCTGTAGTTTAAATGAAAGGGGTAGAATAAATACTCTTTTCGTTGACCGAGGCACCGCGCCTTTTCCGCAAATGTATGCACTTCACCATTGGTACCGCCGCGCCAAGCTCATTTCTGCTAGCGCATTCCAGGTGCCGCACCTCCCAATGATTTAGCCTTCGGAGTGGAATGACCTGCCCCCACGAGTTCCATTTAAGTTCTTTGTATACCTCGACTTCTGCCCCAAAGTGGCTGGAGCGCTCCTGCCGTGTGCTTGGTGCAAGGATAGCACTGCAGAGCCATGCGGCGCTGTCGCCGAAAAAAGAAGCGCCGCGGAGGCGTCGACGGTCGACCGCGGTGCTGCCGATACCCGGGGACGCGCAGGAGTTGCCCGAACCATGTTCTCACTTGTCGAGCGAGATGCTTGTTGACAGTCGGTGTGAAAAGCGAAAGTGAATTACATGTTAGACTACTGAGCTAGGGACTTATGCTCGAATATCGGGAAGGACGCTTTGGAGAGTCGCGGGTTCGGATTGGTCCACGGAAGGTCGCGCCTCTTGGTGGCGGCTCTTCGTGAAAGGGCACGAATCCAGAACACTCCCCTCATGCGAACCCCTACTAGCCTACGGAGACCTTGAGGGATTCGATTACCCGTGCGATCTTCTTGGCGGAGCTCTTGCTCTTGATCGTGCACACGTAGTCGGCAATCGCCTTAGGGATATCTTCCAGCATGGTCGCGAGTGGTTCCCACGAGCTGTCTTCTTCATCGAGTCCAAGCCACTTGATGTGGACTTGCCAAGCCTTGGTTGTTGGATCTTGCTTGATGTCGAGAATGCGGTCGAGGAAATGTCCGCCGGCTGCGTGGGCAATGGAGTCGATAAGGTCCGTCGTGACCTTGAGCGAGGCGTCGCGGTAGTGCTTGAGGCGCGTAATGTGACACTGAGTGATCGAGTTGTCACGGAGATCTTGGACTTCGTAAATCCAGTCGTTGATCGTTGCAATGACCCTGGCGGGTCCGTCCCATCGGACGCTGAGCTTCTTGGCGAATCTTGAATCGCGCTTGCCGATCAACACGTAATCGCCGATCTCAAAGTTGGCGCTCTTGACGTGCGTGCGGTCGTTGAGTTGTTTGCGTCTTGCGTCGCGCCGCTTCTGCGCCGTCTTATCGAGCTCACGGTGCATGGACTCAAACGCCTTTGCCGCCTCTGCTAGTTGTTGTCGTTTAGCCTTGAGGACTGTGTTGAGGTCAGTCGCTTCCTTCGTGATCGGATGCACGATGATCGTGATCGGCTTCGTTGCCTCGAGGTTGAGAAAGGCCTTGGCGGGAGACGTTCCAGCCAAGCGGTCAGAGGGCATGTGGTTGAGTGCTGACTGCACCAGGGGCAAGACAACACGCCACTCCTTGGGTGGGAGCTTCATTTCGGAAAGCAGGGCACGCGCAATCCGGACTAGGAGCCGGTTGACGACTTCGATCGTCCCGTTTGACCATGGGCAATACGCGAGAGTAAAGTGGTGCTTCTGTGCGTACTGGTTCGTGAGGCCTTGGACCACTTGGTTGCGGAAGTGGCTGCCACGGTCGCTGATGAGGACCTTTGGAGGGCCAAACTCGGCAAACCAGCCAATCAAACCAGAGGCCGCGGCGTCCGCTGTTGGGGCATCGCATGGAACAAGCCGCGCGTAGCCGGTGCAATCCTCCTTCAACACCGGTAGATACCCGGGGTCCATGTAGATGAAGTCGAAGTGTAGAACCTCGTTGCGAGACGTCGAGTGTAGCGCTGCTCCGTACGGGCGCGGTACAGTGCTGCCATCCGATCGTAGACAGTGAAGGCAACCGCCGACGAAGTCCGCGACGTCTGCGGCCATGCCATCCCAGCAGTACTCGGTTGAGATGGATGTTGCCGTTGCCACCTTGCCTCGGTGACCGCTGATGCCCATGTGTCCAATGACGCAGATGCGTAGTTGCAAATCCTTGGCGTCTCTGGGCAGCCATACGCGTTGGCCATCAGTTGTGTAGACGCCGCGAGCTTCGTCAAGCTTTAGACGAGTCTTTTGCTCGGGGTCGTTGGCCAGTGCGCTGTCCTGCGCGCACCGTATCTCACCCCCCGATGGCCACGCGACGGCGTCGGCAGCCAAAGGATCAGGCACGTGATACAAGGCCCGTACGTGTAGAGGTCGTTGATCGTCACAGAGAGCAGTTGGAGCACCCCAGCGAGTCAAAATGTCGGCCCACACGTTGTCTTCACCTGACACATGGTGAATAGTGTAGGTGAAGGCGCGAAGCGTCGTCGCCCAGCGAGCCAGCTTCGCGGCTTGGTATTTCTGCACCGTCGTTACAGCCGACGGGTTGAAGATGTAGATCAAATTGCGGTGGTCTGTGAGGAAAATAAAGCCACCCGGACGCAAGAGGAGATAGTCCAGGCGGCGACAAGCCATGACAAGAGCGTAAGCTTCCTTCTCGACCACAGACCAGTTGGCACTCGAGCCCTTGAAGGAACCGCTGATGCAAGCCAGCAACTCGTGCTGTTGCTCCGCAATAGGCTTGGCCACGTCCTCGGCGGGGATCTGGGTGACCATGACCGACCAGTGTGTGTTCGAAGCGTCGGTAGAGACAAGTACGATCTTGTCCGGATCCGGTGTCGCCAGAGGCACCATGTGGATAAGAGCCTGCTTCAGAGCCGCAAATGCCGCAATCTCGGTCGGGCCCCATTCGCATTCCGCCAAAGGGACTGTTTTCAACTTAATGCTGTTGCGCGAGCCCGCCTTCTTGCACGCTACTTCGAGGCAGTCGACGAGAGGGGCCGTCAAACTGGAGAAGCGCGGGATGCTCGCGCGCATCCACCCTGCGGCACCCAGCAATTGTTGCAGCTCGGCGCCAGTTTGAGGCGGCGACATGTCGACAATGCCTTGGATGCGGGCGGGGTCATGCGAGATACCAGCCTCAGAGAAGACGCGGCCGCACCAAGTGACCTCGGCGGAGAAAAAGTTACACTTCTCGGGGTGCAGCTTGAGACCATATTCCAGGCAGCGTTGGAGGACGCGCCGAAGGATGTCCATCATGTCTTCGACCGACTTGGCGTAGATGATGATGTCATCGACCCAGGCCATGATGTTGGTAGCCATAAGGTCAGCGCCAAAGACTTCGTGCATGGTACTTTGAGCGTAAGCCACCGCGTCAACGCAGCCCATGGGAACACTGGTCGGTTGGAACAGACCATCGGGCGTCATGAACGTGAAGTATTCCTGGGACTTGAGCGCGAGAGCGAGCTGCCAAAAGAACTTGTAGGCGTCGAGTTTGACAAAGATCTTGGCGCCTTGCAGCCGCAGCAGGATACCCTCGAGATCGGGCATAGGGAAGGTCTTGGGAACCGTCTGCTGATTTTGCCGGCGGCAGTCCAGCGTCATGCGGAGCGACGTGCCTTTTGGTACGCAGTAGGCAGGCGAAGCGTATCGCGACGCCCCGACACGTACGACACGCTTGGCCGCGATGAGCTGACGTAGGTGCGAGCGCAAGTACTCCACGTGTGTCGGAGGGTACCGCCGGGATTGGCAGAAAAAGGGCGTCGCATCTGGCGTGAGCTCCACCTCCAGGGGCGCGACCTTGACGTGAGGATCATCGCCACGGAGTTGTAGACGGAAAACATCAAGGAAGGAGTCGACGATCGCCTGGAGCTCCTTACGTTGCGCAGCGTTTAGCATTGGGTTGTCTGCCACCTGGGTCGCAAGGATGTCCTGGATCTTCTTCGTCTCGACATCGTGTGGCATGGCGTCGGGGTCGGGGTCGACCTCATCATCCGACTCCATGTCGTCGTCGCCTTCGACCAGCGTGAGGATCTGCTGGCCAAAGCCCTTGGATTGCACCGCCCCAAGGTCCCACTCGGTGCGTAGCGCACGAGACCGTGTGAGGAAAGTGTCCGTGCCGTAGCCCATGTGGTTCATCATAGGACGCGAGAGCGTGAGACCGATCTTCGACGAGTCCAGCACGTGGAAAACACCATTGCGCGCGAGGACGTTGCCTTCGGACGTTGCAAACGACACTTCTGCCAGCATCGCCGTCCGATCACACTTGATCGTGGAGCCGTCAAACTGAGTAAAACTGACAGCTCGACTCAACCTCGCTTCCGCAGCGGGCTTGCCCTGAGCCTTGAGCGCTTCCAGGAGACCACGTGTGACCACGGCCGTATCCGCACCCGTGTCCCAGAGTGCATCGGGTACCGTGACCACGCCGTGTACGACAGCCTTTGTCGTGCCACTGTCTTGTTCGGGCACCACGCGCAAAGAGCGGAGCATCTGCACCGTCTCGGACTCGGCCTTGAGTTTGTGCTGCTTGACTTTCTTCGCCTTCTTGGCCGGCTCGTCCGAAGGCTTTGCCGTGCCTTCTTCTTGAGTGGGCTCGGGCCTCGCTTCGCTGATCGTCGTGGTCGCGAGTTGGTGCTGACGCGCCTTGTTCCTCGCTTCACGGTATGCTTTCAACAGCGTTTGGTACTCGGCGTATGTCGTCTTCGGACAGTGGTACGTCAGATGTTTACCCTTGCACTTGTTGTTAAAGCACTTGTAGGGCTCGCCTTTTGCGTTGGTCGTGGGGCCCTTGCCGTCACCACGCGTGTTAGGTGATCGTGGCGGTAGTGACTCGACCGCCTTGAGCGCGTTCTGCCGTGCGTTGGCTGGCGCGCGCCTACCCTGCGGCTTGCTGACGGTGTCCGGAACGAACGCGTAATACGCCTCCATGCGGAACTCCACGAGCTTGAAGAAGTCTTGTACGTTCCCGAGGATACCACGCCACTCGCCATCAAGGTCGTTGCGTACGACCGTCTGGACATGATAAGGACGGATCGTCTCCACTAGGGCCTTGATCGCCTGCTTGGGCTGCAAATCGTTGTAGTTGTGGTAGTTGTACTTCTGGAGGAGCGCGTAGTACTGGGCCTTCCACACCATGACCAGGTTTTCGGCGTCGTTGGAGTCAGTCGGCATGATGACATTGTCCGTGATCAGCGTCGGCATGTGGCACCGCGGCTTGGGCCGCGTGTCGTATGCGTTCTTGAAGTAGTACTCGACCGCCTCGTGCGAGAGATGGTCCACGCTGATGCCAATGCCGTAGGCCGTGATGAGGACGTGGTGCTTGGGCAGCACCGTCATTCCAATCTTCTCCGGCACTGCTTGGTTGTACGGTGTCGAAGCGGCCTCGCAGCGAGACACGTAGTTCGAGTACGCTTCCCAGTGCGCGATGCGATCCGCGCGATCGACACTGCCGTTCCACATCGGCAGCTTCGGGTGCTCAGCCGAGCGCTGCATGAACGTTTGTTGGCCGACGTCCGCCGGCGGGGGTGGCGGTCCCGGCGATCCAGGTGGACGACGAAATGTCGGCGTGGTGCCGACTTGCGACGTGAAGAGGGACTTCTTCACTGCTGGCTTGACTTGGGAAGCCAGCAGATCGTTAAGGGTCATCTTGGTATCGGGCATGCCAGAGCCAGCGAAGCTGTCGAGTGGACCCTTCTTGGGCTTGACCTCGCTCTTGGGCGTGACCTCGATACCATGTTGTTCGAGCAGGGCTTGGAGACGGCCGCCTTTGACAAGGCGCTCGAGCACCGCCTCTTCTTCCGTGCTCGTAATCTCTTCCTTGACAGGCATTGAGAATTAAATGTAATGTTCTCACTTGTCGAGCGAGATGCTTGTTGACAGTCGGTGTGAAAAGCGAAAGTGAATTACATGTTAGACTACTGAGCTAGGGACTTATGCTCGAATATCGGGAAGGACGCTTTGGAGAGTCGCGGGTTCGGATTGGTCCACGGAAGGTCGCGCCTCTTGGTGGCGGCTCTTCGTGAAAGGGCACGAATCCAGAACAAACCATGGCCATTGGCGCACCGGTGGACGCAGCTGTCAACCGCGCGGCGGTGGCAGCGACGACTGCCGACGTTCTCACCGGGCGTGCAAGAAGCGACGCCTCGAGGAGCAACGGCGGGCCGTCGCACGGGCGCTCGGGTGGAGTACATTAGTACTCCGGAGTAACTTAGTACTATTTTATGACTCCAATGGTTTTTGGATGTGCAGTTTAGGGGTAGTCAACCCCCTCATATTCATACCACATGCAGATTTAATAACCTTACAAATACTATACAGATAGCTGACCTGTTGAGGTGACGCTTTTCAAATTTGGTACATTTTCACACACCTTCGTCTTTCTAAAAATCACACAAATTACAGGTTGGTACCGCAGAAAGTAGCAAGTGCTAATCATTCACACAAGCTCGATCACGCAGCAAGAGCATTAACCAGCGCAACGAAGACTTGCGAGCGCCTAACCGAGGTCCCAGTCCGCACGTACAACCCTAGCAATCCAACAATAACACATAACGCGTATATAGCCGCAGTCAACAGCATCAAAAAGTAGCGCACAGTCGATCGCCTCGACCTCGCGATAGAGCAAAGCCGCAAACTGGACACTCGCGCCATGCAAGATTTATTCCAGGTAGATGCCCTGCAAGCAATCAGGTGGGCACAGTGTGCATGGGAGGGAGCAAGTGACACGAATCAAGATATCGAACCGTTGGCAACACACACGTATCGTCGAGGACGACGTTTATGAGCTTGCAGGAAGTTTCGAGCGCAAACGCGTGACGCCACTATCAATGTGAGCACTCCTTAATTGACTCCCTCTTTTTATTTATTACTGTGCACTTCGCATTTCCTACTTAGCTGAATTTTTTAAACTCAAATTTAGGGGTCTATCCGGGACACCAAGCGAAGGTGTTCTGCCTTTTTATTGAGCCGAAAGCGCAGGGCGACTATAGTACTGTATTTGCAGTCGGAAATTGCAGCCGCAAGTACGTAGGTGTGGCTTCATGCAGGTGGAACTGGACCTTTCTGACAGTCTTTGTCTAAAATTGCTGAGAATAATCCTTGAGGTACTTCGCAAGGCAGCTTTGATGTAAAAGAATGATTCATGAGGTTCCTCTTCAATAAAAGTTCGTACGTCACGTCATGTTTGCCCCCGAGGTGCCCCCCTCAAAATACTCAACAATGTACGAGTGCGGTCCAGAGGTGAACTTGGCCTTGGCATATGAAAATCTCTCTAGTACCAGTACACAATTAGAAGCTGACGCAGTCAACCTATTAACACTTAATAGTACGCAATATTATTATGCGATTTCATAATGAACAGTACTTGTCCCAACCAGACTAGTCTGTGCCGGCATTTTGCGTTTATGATATGGCTATGTAGTTATTGGCTTTACTAATAAAAACATAACTACTAGTACCTGGTAATAAGCTATTAAGTTGCAGCTACTTGAGCGCATCGCTGATGCTTCATGTATCGCTGTCAGCGATACAAGTGGTGATGTGCATGATCGATCACCCGTGATCATCGCTTCTTGTGATCAACAAGAATCAGCGTTTTCTCTTTTCACATATGTTCCCAACTCGACCGTCGACCAGCACGCAGGAATGCAATCACTAGACGTCTGTTTACCTGAGTTTCATGCATCAGAACTGCACCCGTACATTGCATTGTACTTGGCCCATCGTACTAATCGACTCGCAATGGCAATTAGTCACGGTGAGAGGCGGATCGAACCTGCGGGCTTCAGTCTACCTCGGACGAGGCGTCTCATTGGCCGTCGGCACCCCTTGCGTAAGTCATTCGCATGGCCCCCCAAATTTCAACGACTTGTGTTTTTGTGAGAAAGGGCCGCCATACAAACTTCAAGAAACTTCACTTTGACCCGCGACAGTTATGTGGGCGTTCCTCCATCACTCGCGATTCGTATGCCAATGGTGCACCGTACCAAAGGTGCAAATAGCTGATAATATCATTGTGGATTTTTCCAAGACCCTGCAACATCATGGCAGTGATTCCGATGCATTTAGAGGCCCGTGCGACTGTTCTCGATAAAGCTGCGGCCGGCATCAAGCACCTCATTCAATGGGCGCAGCAGACCCCCGAAGGAAAGCTACTGCCCAAAACGGCCACGTGGACGTACGAAGCTTGCCGCCACGTCGTGAATCTTGGCGACGCGGGTTCCCTTGAGGACATTGCGCGCGTGTACCAGAACTGTGTGCAGTCCGATTCCACACATCTTCATGTGGACAAATCTCGTCAGCTCTACTCCCTACCTGCCGACGCCATGAACGTTGCCGTGCGCTGGGGGATCTTCCGCGCACCACTGCCCTTCATGCGCGATCGATGCGTCACGTATGTGGAGGCGACGAAGTTTTTCATCGATGCGCACGGCCGCCGCGGCTTTGCGCGCTACATTCGGTCGCACCCATCGAAGGAGGCACACCACAGCTACGTGGGCGCTGATATTCGCAGTTGGGGGGTGGTGATCGTCGAGACCGCCGACCCCGCCATCTTCATTGCGAGCAGCACCGTGGACATCGACTGGAAGGGATCGATCTCAAGCCGCGTCGCGACAACCATGACGTCCCGCCGCGCACAGAGCATCAAGAAACTCGCAAGCGTCGTGCGCGCTTCGGCGCAGCGGTCACGCTACATCACGAGTCCCAAGAAGCCGAACAAGTTGGCTGACCAGGGACGCCGCGCCTCGCCCCTCCCGTCTGGCTTTGGGCATATTTACCTAGCGAGCGACAGCACCAAAAAGGCCATTCGGCGCCACGCCAGCGTGTGCCACCCGATTGTACCTTTGGCACCAAGAGACGGATCGCACGTCCACCCATCGCATTGTTGAGTTGTGTGCGATGTATTTATCTTTCTAAAATACTTTATGGAAAATATTTATTCTTTTTATTGACATTTTGTGCAAATTTTGTTTGCAGTTTGTTGTTTACAAGTAGACTTGACTTGGTTTTAACACAACTCCTTGGTCAAAAAGTGGGCAAGCTGGATTCGGCGAATGACGACAGAAGCTGGCGACAATTCACCATCATATCGATCTACCGCAAGCTTTCCACATCGGCAACCAGCAGCGCCACGAGAAGCCAGCGCGAGTTGTCATCGATTGTATGGCTAAAGGCCGAATCCGTCTCGGGTACGGCTGGATGCACTAGAAGAACTGGTCGTGAGCCAACGCTGTGGACGTCACAGCCTGGGATCTGCTGGAACATATTGTTGCAACGGAACTCCATGGATTCGTGCGACTTTGACGCCAGTCCTTTGGCTCTACCTTGCTTTTATTCGAGGGTGTAGCCCGTGGGCCACGTAAGGATGTCCCCCGCGAATTAGCCAAGCCACGGTATATTTCGAATCCTCTTTTGCACTCTTTGCATGGTTAAGGTTAGAGTACTAGTGATGATGGTAGTATGGTTTAGGAGGTGTGGAATAATTAACTTAAAACTAGTCCGAGAGCTACAACTTCTTCCGTGGTTTTGGCTCTGTTGAGTCGCTGAAGACCGCCAAATACGACAGGTCGAGCGGCGCGGGTGAATGCAGAAAGGACAACTCGTCATCGTGCAAAGGGTCCGACTCGACGGTGGAGGCATCCGAGACAGCGGTTGCCCTCGCTGCATGGTCAGCATCCCGCTTCATATGACAAGCGCAAGCGAGGCACGCGGAGCTCCCGCTCATGCGGTTGCTGATGCCTTTGCAGCTCTCACAGAGGGGCTTGCCACACACGTGGCACGGGTGCAGCCTAGAGCTCGCGTCGCAAAAGGTGTGTTTGGAATAGCACATGGAGCACCGTTCGGCCGCATTTTTCTTAGATGCGTGCAGCGTTGCCGGTAGATGCTTGATGCTCTGAGCCAGTCGTGACGTCATGTGCGTTGCTGTGCACGTGGTGATGTGGCCCTTCCAGTCGACGTCCACAATGGTACTGGCATGAATCACATTCGCATCTGTGGTTTCGATTAGAACAACGCCCCACGATCGGATGTCGACGCGCACATAACCCTCGCCCATCGATCCCAGCGGATACGAAGTAATGTAGCGCGCGAAGCCACGTCGCCCCATCGCGTCGATGAACGTCTTGGAGGCTTCGAGGTAGGTAGCGTCGCGATCATGCATAACTGGCAGCGGCGCTGTGAAGATACCCCACTGCAGCGCGACATGGACACCACCCGCCTTGAAGTGCGTGAAGGGCTGCACCTTGTCTGCGTGCACATGGGCGGCGACAGCGGCAACATCGTCGAAGGTTCGGTAGAGGAGGATGAGGTCGTCCAGCGTACCCTCGCCCGCCATGTTGAGCTCGGCACGGCATGCCTCGTGCGTCCATGTGGCCGACTTGGGGAACATTTTGCTCGCGGACGGCTCTTGCGCCCATGTAATGAGGTCGCTGAGCCCCGTAGCAGCGCGCTCGAGCATTTGGGTCCGTTCCGTAAAGTCGAATGGCAGACTTTTCATGGTGGGAAAATGCAAAGTGCCGTTAAACTGCTGTCGCTCTGGTGTAGGTCCCCACAAATGCTTACGGCAAACATGGATATTACGCGATAACCCACACCGACACCGATCCACGCAATCGATGCACCACCTGCTTCATGTCGATGGCCCAGTTCTGGATGGCCGAGAATTCGCGCCACGTACAAATGCGCGAACCTCAGGTTCCACCCAGAATCACAAGCGGTGATTGGTCAGAGTCTCTCAGAGCCATCGCCACCCGTGAGTTTTTAACATGACACCCGATTTGCAAGAGGTTCGGCTCGTCGATTACAGTACAAGCCCTGAGCTCAAGGGATCAACTTGATTCACCGCATTGAAGCACTCAATGCGGTAAAACAGGTCCACTTGTACACTAGAGAAGGAGGCTGCTGGCCTCCAGGTCCTTGGGTAGCGTTGAGAGTGTGGCATTCGCGCACCGCGGAACAAAAGCCAAGGTTGTACTACGCATCGAACCGAGCCGCAGGGCCAAATGGCCCGTGTGTAGCACCACGGCTCGTGGAATACGTAGTTTTGGTTGATTACCACCGCTCAGTGATCGCGTGTTCCCTACTGTTCACGCGTTTAGTTCACGGCCGCTGCGCACGCTGTTGAACGCATTTATACCACGGACAACGTTATCTCGCTCAGGTTCAATGTTATCGATCAGAAGCAGCGCCAGGTTGCGGCGCAACTCGGCGGGTCGCTATCTTCGCGAGGATTCACCGCCGCAAGCCAGTGTCACGCCAGTCGGCTCACTGCCCATAATCTCTGGCCAGCAATCGCCGGCACTTGCGACAGCACTGTCCGGATGCCTCGCAATCGGTCGCCGAAATCGCCGCGACCGTCGCGGTGGCCGAAGCGTCGTGGCTTCGGGTCGAGGCCCTCATCCATTCGACGTCATCTGCTCCCAGATGATGCCTGTCGCCGATACCGACCCGCACGAGGTCAACAGCGATCTTGGCTGTTGCCGTGCCACGTCAACTGTCCAGCATTGGATACAAAAGAAAGATCCAAGTAACTTGGCGAGTTCCGCGGATGATCGAGCAGCTCTCGCCCGTGGCCAGCAGCAACGGCGGCTACGACCTTGTTGGTGACGACGACAAGGTGCATCCGTCGACTATATGTGCAAGTATCACGATATTGCGAATAGGCGTCGGCGCGCCACGTGGCGTGGAGCCTCATCGTCGTGTCCCTCGTCGCTAACTTTCTCTTCGGCGGCTTCATCTATGGCTGGGCGTCGATCCTACTGTTCCTTCAAGGCGAGCACGAGTTCTCCGAGGTGTGCGCAGCCAGTGATGTGCGAAACAGCGTCACGGGGACGTGCACAGCGCAGGACCACAAATTGGCCGTGATCTTTGGGGTGGCGCAGGTGCTTTTCACCGTTAGCTCTCTCCCCATCGGTCTCGCCCTCGACCGCTTCGGGCCCGTGGCCACCGCAACCTTTGCGGGCCTCACATCCACAGTGGGCCTCGTGCTCTTGGCAGTGAGCAGCTCTACAGGCGTCAATGCATTCGTGCCCGCCTACGCGCTCGTCGCGCTCGGCGGAACAGCTACCCTTCTCACGGGCTTCAAGACTGGCTTCGTGGTTCTTGCGTGGCAAACTGCGGTGCTCGCGAGCGTAAACTGCTTCTTTGATGCCAGTGCTGTCATGCCGAACCTTCTCTTCGCCATTCATGAGGCGTCAGGGGCGTCGCGCCGGACGCTACTTCTCGTCTACGCCGGCTTCGCTGCTGTAACGTACTCGCTCCTTGTGGGTCTGTGGCATATCCACACGGCGCGGTCCGCACCGCCTTGCGTCGATGGCGAGGGTCCTGAGCTGGAGACGACACAAACCCCAGCGACCGTAGGTTATCTTCTACGAATGCAATCACCCGACGGAGTCTGTAGGACACGGCGCTGGTTCACGCAACACTTTGGACACAACTGCTGTCGTTCGAGTTTCGACACCTGCTGCTCTTCACCATCATCCACAGCTTCCACAATGCGTTCTACTTTGGCACTGTCAACTACACACTGGCGGTCTGTGCTCTAGCGACGGGCTCCTTGAACCACCGCCTTCGTAGAACTACGAGGACACCTCACACGTGTACACCAAGGTGTTCGGATGGGTACTTCCCGTCGGCTTCGTGTACATCCCACTCATCAACTTGGTGATTGAGCGCGGTGGGCTGGCCGTCTCCATGTTCGTCACGACGGTGCTGTGCATCAGCTGCCTCGGACTGTCGTTTGTGCCGTCACTGCCGCTGCAGGTCGTCGCCTTCGTGCTCTTTACAGGCTTCCGGGCCTTCTTCTATGCCAACAACACGGCATTTGCGGCGCAAACGTTTGGCCCGGCGCACATGGGCTCTATCATCGGTATTACGTACGCCATCAGTGGGCTCATCGCGCTGCTCGAAGTGCCCGCCGCCAATGCCACCAACAACAGCAAAGCTGGCTGGTACACCACATACGGCGTTGCCACCGGCCTCGCCCTTGCGCTGCTGCCCTTCACTGAAGCGTATCGCCGGCGCAAGCTATTGGATCACCCAGTTAATGCATCGTAATTTGAAAGGCAATCGTGACCAGCGCGTGTGACCCGATTCTCTCCGGTGAGCAGTGAGGAGCACGATTGTGAGAGGCAACCAAGTAGTTGAACCCGTAGATGGTGGAGCCTCGAGAGAAGCTACCAAAGTAGCCGCCGGTCGTCCACGGTAGATCTGACGTTGTTCACTTGTTTGGAGTCGGTACTCAAAATCGACGGAGATCTAGCGTTTCCATGTTGTCCCCAGCATGCAGTGGTAACTTGGAATCTACCAACGAGCGTACTCATACGCAGTGCGAATATTCGCCAGGCTCTTGGCTCTCGACTGTCGTTCAACTTCGTCGTGGCCGCTAGGGTTAATTCGATTAACTTAGTAAGATTACTAGATTTATAACCGGATCCCTTCAAGCAGCGGGTGGCCTTCAAGTCCTACCAGGCGCAGATGCCGGAGATGCAACAAGCTACCAACCGTCCGGGCCACAACGGTGGTCGCAGAGTCCACCGCGGGGACCTGCCAGAATGTCACGGCGCGGTGAAGCATCTGGAGCAGACGTGGCAAGCCCGTCGATGGAGGAGGCTGGCAAAAGCCGAGCGCGAGGGATCGCAGCTGCGTGCGGTCAATGGTCGCCGCAAGGTCCGGCAGCAGCGTCTTCGAGCAGCCGTCGAGCGCGAGCTCCTTGACCTGGTTGCCGAGTCGATGGCGCGATCTCAGAAAGGCCTCAGCACAGTTGCCCCCGCGAATGACAATGGACGTGAGCGATGACGCAACAAGGAGGCCGTCGCAGAGGAGGCGCGCCTGTGCACTGTTCTGTGGGAGAAAGAGCCCGTCGAAGCTGATACGCGCGACGGGCTTGGACTCCAACCAGGAGGCGAAGGCCTTGGCCATGCACAGATCCCACTCGAACCAGCTCTCGAAGACGAAGGTTATTTCAGTCGCGGAGGACGCTGCGACCGAGTTTAGCAGCATCGCCGGCGCCTGCAGCAGCTCGTCGTGCACGTTCAAGCCCCAGCGCAACTCGAGGCGCTTCAAGGACGGCAAAGATGCGATGTTCGCGCCCCAGGCCTCGAGTGCGGCAATGGTCCATAGTGTGTCGTCGTGGAAATTGACATTGATAGCTCGAATGCGGTGGCCCCAGTCAGCCATGGCACAGGAGTATGCTGTCGGCGAGCTCAGTTCTGGCAACTCCACTGCCGTATTTGGTGGTAACCGCAGTGAGCGCAGCGCCGCCGATGCTCGCACGGTCGGGACGACGCGCAGACAGTCGGCGACATGCCGCATCATGGACTGCGGGAGGTCGTCAGGTACGGCCAGCACGGGCCACACCGCTGTTGTCGGCAGATTCGCCGCAAGAGCTCGCAGGGCGGCGAGCGGTGGCGTTTGCAGCTCAGTTGGCAGTGCCCGCAGAAACGCGACGAGATCATCGGCGTCAGCGACGTATGTGGCGATTGTCTCCAGCAGCTCGGGGCCAAGGCACGTTGGGCGCGACATGGATCTTGTGGAATGGCGCAGCTGGGCGGGGGCTCAGTTCAAGTCCCACTCTCCACCAGCGTTGCCCCTGCCAGCGAGACCGACTTGACGTCCCCGGGCTGACTTACAAGCCTCGGCCTTGCAGCGACTCGGGGTCCCCGAGAGGCCACCGCTCTCTGCACCGTCCACGCTTAAGCCAGCGACGGCCGAGGTGGTGCGATCGCCAATCTCTCGTTGCGCCGTGACACGGGTTATGCGGATGATTAGAATACATCCGGATGCAATTTTCAAAGTGAAATTTCGCAGGAGTCAGAATCGCCTTGCTCCTTGCCGCACTCCTGCCGCACAGGCGCGCCGCTCGCATATTCTGTGCACGTGTGCGCTGTGAGCCTGTCGATGGTCACCACGCCGCCACCCGCCTGGCTTTGCTAGATTGACGCAGTGCACATAGTAAGCTAATTTAGTTGAGTATGCCAACCCGCTACTTCGCAGAGAATTGCTCGTGAAGCAAAACTAAGGGCTCGAGATGCGCATTTATACTGCCACAGCCATCTCCCGCAGCACGATTGCAGCTAGCCGCCCCTTGTTTTGTCCAGAAGAGTTCTCATCTGTGCGGCATTGATTCATTTAGCTTTCAACCGTCTCGTGCCTAACCCGCCACGCCACACCCAATGGCTAGCGGCAATCAAGTCGTCCATTGCCCCACTCAAGCGCGTTGTGCAGGTGAAATGTGATTTACATTCTCCAACGTTTGGGGTAGGCGATCACCCGGACGATATTCGTCAAGAAACCTTCTTCCGCTGACTGGTATCAAACTCGAAGATAACTTATGCCCAAGCTGACAGGAGCTCTCATGCTGTGCACCACCAGTTAATGTCAGAAAGAGTTTAGTTCTAAGTATTCATGGTTGCCCGGAAAGCTCATGCAACCGATATTTAACTCTTGTTGCGGACAATGTTAGACCCCCATAAACAGTCTTTATCGCTTGTTTTCATATCATTCACTGCCACGTCCCTCTGCCTGCCACCGTTCACATGGGCTGATCACTGCACACTGCCCAATCACCAGACACGCTCCTGGACACTCGCCAAGGATGGTGTCCTGCCGCCTCCAACGATTGTCCCTGGAGCTGCCTTCAAATGCTCATTGCAGAATAGAAAAGTACTAATTTATAGTTGTAAAGGTTACGAGGTCATGCCAGTGTCCTGGGCAGTGCTGCATTCACTACAGAACGCTGGACGTCGGGGCAACTTGGAACTGGAACAATCTCGCAACGTCAACTTTATCCAGCGGCCGCGGTGTCGCAGGTCAAAGGCGGTCTGCCCTCTCGCTGCCGGTACCTTGTCGCTGCTAAACGTCAGCTCAGTTTGCGTCCGCGCGGCTCCCTCGTGAGAAGGTGTACACCTTAGAAAGCAAACAAGCCTGGGATGCGACCATCAAGTCGGTGAGCCGACACTTTGAAGGCCAATCGTGCCGTCTGGTCGTGGGCGTTGCACACCCAGTGACACGGGTGGAGGGCACAATTCATTTCGCTGTCTCGTGAATGGCCGACGCCGTTATCACGAGCCCGACGGTAGCCCTTCGCATCGGGCCGACACTCACATCGCACGTAGCGCCCCAAGGGACCTTCCAGCGGCGTTGTCGCATGGGCCCTCGTCGCCACTGTACTTCTCTCGAACTTGCTCTTCGCGGGCTTCATCTATGGGTGGGCGTCGATGCTCCTGCTCCTGCAGCAAGAGAATCAGTATAGCGAGCGCTGCACGTCTGCGACGATCGACGAGTCTACGGGTCGCTGCTCGCAACAAGACAGCAAGCTCAGTTTGATTTACGGTGTCGCGCAGTTCACCCTGACCTTCAGCTCGCTCCCGTCGGGTGTTGCGCTCGACAAAGTCGGCCCGATGTGGATGAGCGCGGTGTGTGGCACCCTCGCGACCACCGGGTTTGTTCTCATGGCTCTCAGCGAGTCGGCTACATTTGATGCTTTCGTGTACGGCTACGGCCTCATCGCGATTGCCGGCAGCGCCACCTTGCTCACGTCATTGCGCGCTGGCTTTGTGATCACGCGTTGGCAAACAGCCATCTTTGCTGGCATCAATTGTCTCTTCGACGCGAGTGCAGTCATGCCTTCACTATTGCACACGATTCACGGCGCCACGGACATTTCCCGTCGATCGCTTCTTCTCGTGTATGCCGTACTTACGGCACTTGTTTACGGGCTTCTCGTTGTGCTATGGTATTTGCAGCAGCGGCACGCTGCCACCGCCATCGAGGAAGCCAATGACCCCGAAAGCCCCAAGTACGAAGCCTTGGACGAGGTAGGTCTTTCGCCGATCGACAACGACGGGGATAGACTGTGTGTGTCCTGTAGACCGTCCCGCTCACCGACGCGCCGCTCAAGACACAGTTCAAGTCGTTCGAATTTCGCTACCTTTTGCTCTTTGCGGCCGTGCACAACCTTCAGTCGTCTTTCTACTTTGGCACCGTCAACCAGACCCTCGTGGTGCGTCCCTGTGCCTCCTCCATTCGATCCGACGCCATCGCGTAGAACTACCACGACACTACCGAGGTGTACACCAAGGCGTTCGGCTGGATTTTGCCCGCAGGCTTTGTCTTTATCCCAGTGATTGACACCCTCGTCGATCGGTTTGGCCTCCCTGTGTCCATGCTCTCGACGACGCTGCTGAGCCTCACGTATCATATTCTCGCCATGATTCCGTCGCTGCCGCTGCAGATCGTCACCTTCGTGCTCTTTACGGCCTTCCGCGCGCTCTTCTACGCCAACGTGGCCACGTGCGGCGCAGTCACTTTTGGCCACGCCAACATGGGCAAGATCCTCGGCACGGTGTACTCGTCGTCGGCGATCGTTGCGCTCTTGGAGATTCCCGCAGCGCAGTCGGCCAATACAAGTTCCAGCGGCTGGCACGTTATGTACGCTATCTCCCTTGGACTTGCCGTCGTTATGTTGCCCATCATTGCTCTCTACCGCCGGCGCTTTTACAAGACGGCTGAGAGTGGTTAACTGTCGTAATTGTACCGTGCGTCCTGGTTGGTGCTCGTACTGCAGGTTGGCATTGATGACTGTGCCAAAAGCGGGTCGCTTGAAGTGATTCAAGCGTACGTGCAGCCGCAAAAGCCGTACCATTTAGTGCTTAATTAAGCAATTGCATCGATGTTGGTCCGATTTGGACACATGATCAGGGCATCTTATCCCAAAATCTCGTCGGACATGCTGCCACGTCATTGTGAGCGAAGCCACTTCAACCTTGCTTTGTGCGTCGGATGGATATCTACCTACTAACCTACCTACCTACCTACCTACCTACCTACCTACCTACCTACCTACCTACTAGTACCTACCTACCTACCTTCAGGACCTCAGCAAAGCAGGTGGGTACCGCACTTTATACCGAGCTTTTGCTTCTGCTTTCGATTCGACCATGTCCTCGCAACTGCACTGCAGAATCGTTGCTTTTAAAGAACCTTGCGACGGTCCCAACGCAACGTGTCGACCTCTTAAACTCTTCGTCGTTTAGAATGCAATCGTGGACGAAAGGGCCACATACATCAGCGTGAAAGCGAGGCGGCAGCTGCGCTCAGGCGACCAGCGCGCTGCCTCGTTGTCACTGGTGTGTGACACATCACACAACAATCTTGTGTCAGCCACGGATCGACGTCGCCAACTCATCCACGCTGAATGCAAGTAAAACAAAGATGTAGTGAGTACTAGCTCCGGTCGAATCTCGCGCTCTCCATTCGTTTACCATTGGCACCGATGCACTCATAATTCGAACGCCATTGCCTCGCTCCCGCACTATATCGTTGACTTTCCAACGTAGCCTCGTTCGTTCTAAAGGTTTCGGATGCTATTAACCGAGCTAACCATCGAGCATCTTTGACAGCATCCTCAGTATGCTGCTGCTCAGCGAAGCATCGGCAACGTTGAAATCATTTTATGCTTAGGTGACGGCGTCCACTCGGGAGTGAGCCACCTTCAAATGGTTACTGAAAGTACTCGAGGCAACTGGCTGCAGCACGCCGCCTAAGCCCGAGTTAACCTGAGTATGCGTGGCCGCACATCCTAGCCCACAACAAGTACATCGATTTTCGTGGCGCCGAGCCGCCCACGATGTGGAAAATATGGTGTCATTCACGCAGGATACCTGATGATCATTGCAGCGCCAGTGGTCGTGGCAGTGGATCCCGCTACAGGTTCAACGAAAACGACAGCGTACCATTCGCGGAGTGCCTTGTGCGATGCGTGGCTAAGTGTTCGAGGGGACGGACACTAGCTTAGAGGCATTGTCCGGCCTCTCTTGCGAGAAAAGTATCGCCGACTCTACAGGCGAATGGACTGGTCCATGTCTCCGAGTCGACGTCCGTCCTATCAAAATTTAACCATCTAGCAGCATTCATTACGAGCAATAAGAGTTACAATGCATTTCTATTTGAAACCCAAACGTGTTCTCAGCGGTTCATTCGAACACCTCGGTTTCGCAGCTAAAAGTCGACTTGAAGCCTATTCGCTCTTAGCGGAATTGCAACTTGTCCTCAGCCGGTCCCGTGAAACCCCTTTCGCTGCTTAATCTTACCTGCGGCGTGCGCAATGCGAGAGAATGCTTGCGTGGCCCTATGTACTGTACTGTACTGGAACATTCTTTGCACCCTAACCGCGACCAAGTTATGACAAAAAACTCTGCCGTTCCCTTCCGAAGCCTAACCATAGTATGCACTGTGTTGGTGCTCACACAAACACCTCTTCGAGGGTGCGATGTATCCACCACAAACGCGCCAGCAGAAGCGTGTCAGTTCCTGTCAGCAATTGAGCAAGATCGGATTGCCGGCGATGTCACCGAAGCCAGGAGCCAGCCATCGAAGCTTGCATCCCACCCACGACGCTCGTTGCAGTTGAACGCTTGAAGCCGAGCGACAGGCGGTGGGACGTGTCGCCCGACGGAACAGCCAATGCGCTCCAAGAGCACGGCATCCACCAAGCCTCTCGAATGGACGTTAATCATTTTTGCGCGCCGATCCAGTCCGCATACTTCAACTTGGCAGCCAAACGCTTCAACGAATCCGTCCCTGGCTAGGTGAGTGTGACTGTCGCAGCACGCAGGGATCTTCGGCACTTCGCCTCGTCGCAAGCCTTCGCAGCCGCCGGTTCTCCACGCCTGCACTCGCCCTTCTCTGCGGTGACCCCATTCCCCAGACACAGGCCTGTTGAGGGCTTCGTGTGAAGCTCTAGCGAGCCGCGAGTGATCTACGCTATGTCCACGCTCGGACCTCGAACTGTGGCACTCCGACCATGCGGTGCAACAAATCGTAGACGCATGGGTGACGGTGTTACGGTCGTCTCGACCGCTCTCTGCCTACCGATTCACTTTTCAATTTGCCCGTTCACATGACCAACGCGCGCTTATCATCAGGATCTCAATCCATCGAAGTCGAGAAGCCGATCGTGCCGCCGCGCAGCGAGGTGCTCGCGTGGGCCCTCGTGATCCTCGTGTGGGCGTCCAACCTGCTCTTCGCAGGCTTCATCTTTGGCTGGGCATCCATGTTGCTCATGCTGCAGCAAGAGAACCAATACGGCGAGCGCTGCACGCCTGAAACCATTAACGAATCCACGGGCCGCTGCTCTGAACAGGATAGCAAGCTCAGCTTGATCTACGGCGTTGCCCAGTTCCTTCTCTCCTTTTGCAGCTTCTTCACGGGCATCGCGCTCGACAAGTTCGGTCCGCTCATCATGACTTGTGTCGCCGGTGTCTTCGCAGTCGTCGGCTATGTGCTCATGGCTGTCAGCGACTCGGCCACCTTCGACGCCTTCGTCTTCGGCTACGGCCTCCTCGGCATGTCGGGTTGCGTCACGCTCCTCGCCTCCTACCGCAGCGGCTTCGTCATCCTCCGCTGGCAAACGGCCATCATTGCCGGCATCTGCTGCCTCTTCGATGGCAGCGCCGTGATGCCCTCGGTCTTGTACGCCATCCACAAGTCCGGCGGCTTCAGCCGTCAAGCAATTCTCCTCGTGTACGCTGGCCTTGCCTTTGTCGTCTACGGCTCGCTGGTCGTGCTTTGGTACATCCAAGAGCGCCAGGGCAAGGTCGCAGAAGGCACGATCGACAGTGTCTCGGACAACTCCGACCCGGAGGCCGCCCTTAGCCAGTCGTACTCGTCGCTTCAAGAGGTGTGTTCGCCACCATCGGGTTCCGTCCCTCATGTCTTCGATAGGAAAAGCCGCTCACGGAGGCGCCGCTCTGGACGCAGTTCAAGTCGTTTGAGTTCCGTTTCCTTCTCACATTCACTGCCATCCACAACTTGCAGTCCTCCTTCTACTTCGGCACGGTCAACCAGGCCCTTGCGGTGCGTTGCCTCCATGTTTAAAGCGGTGGGACTCACTTTGCACTTTCTAGAACTACGGCGACGACAACAAAGTGTACACCAAGGCTTTTGGCTGGATCATGCCTGCTGGCTTCGTATTCATTCCGCTCATCGACTTCGTGGTCGGCCGCTACGGCATCGCTGCCAGCATGGCGCTCAACACCATCTTCTGCATGTGCTTCCACGCGCTGTCGCTGATTCCGTCGCTGCAGCTGCAGGTGGTGAGCTTCGTCTTCTTCACAGCCTTCCGCGCGCTCTTCTACTCGAACGTGGCCACCTGCGGCGCCACCACCTTCGGCTCCATGAACATGGGCAAGATCATCGGCGCTGTCAACACGGCCGCGGCGCTCGTTGCGCTGCTGGAGATTCCGCTCGTGGAGCAGGCGCACATGAGCACCGCTCGCTGGCGCACCATCTACATCGTGTCGCTGTGCCTTGCCGCGCTGCTGCTCCCCCTTGTGGCTCTCTACCGCCGCCGCGTCAAGAGCACCGAGTAATTATTTCAAACTTTAAAAGTTACACAAATAGAAACGTATATTGTACACATTGTCTTCGTCGCCAGGTCCAAGGGCCGTTGCCGCGCGTGATGCACACTGCTAGGATCGCCAGCCATGGGTGGTCGGAGGAGGAAGTAGCCGCACGGAAACCAGATCAGGCGGCAGGCCACGCTCGACCAGTACCAAGCCCAAGGAGCCCCCTACAGTAGCTCCGTGGTCCCTCGCTGCCTTCAACAGCAGATGCAAACAAAGCGATGATCCTCTCGGTCCATCGACAAGATGCCATCGATCGTCGCTCAAGCTGCCTGCTGCATACGCCAACTCTTGGCCACAGATTGTGGGAAACATTGGAGGGAGTCCGCTTGGCTTGCGGGCATCGTGCTATCGGTAGACGACGCTCAAGGTGACATGCATGTTAGTGAGTATAATAGGGCGAGAACTCGCGCTCGAGCCAGGCCTCCCATTGCTCTTGTTCGTCTTGGAGGGCTCGTAGGGCGATGGCGTAGCGCACACACTGCACAACGAAGCAAGCCATGGCACCGAGGAGACCGTAGAACACGTACGGATGCAAGACGACGTCGTAAATCGAGCACAGCTGCAGGACAAAAAGCCCCAGCACGAGCGGGATCATGTGGTAGGCCGCAACGGCCTCGGTGCGTTCGCGCAATTTGGCGACACGTGCGATCGCGGCTGCGGCGCTCTCCTTGTCAGCGGGCACGACAACGAGCGGTAGACGGCCAACGCAGCACGCGGGGACCCAGTCCAGCAGCGGCAGCAGCACGAGCAGATAGATCCATTCCATGGCAAAAAAACAAATGGAACTGGCACGGACCAATCCGGTGCGATGACATGCAGGCGCGCAAGCCGCGTGAGTAATCCGTCGCCGACCGCTCGATGGAGCCGACGGCGCCACGGCGCCAGTGGCGGCGTTGTGAGCGAACGCAACGGCATGTGCCGGCCCCACGACCAGGTCGCCAGGCACTCCGCACCGCAGCCGGCGGCCAGCCGCAGCTTTCGCATCGCGCAATCGGGGGTGCACTGTTGACGGCGCGTGCCGGGTCGCATCTTCTTTACAGAACCTGTTCGGTGCGCTTCTTCGCCGCCGCCGACCGCTAAGGTACTGTACCTGCGAGGCGCGGTTCTTGGGTCTGGCTGAGCCCCTCGAGGCGGCCGTCATGCGGGCGGCACGAAGCAACTGCCTCGGACCCAGAAGGAGCTTGGACCCTAGGCTTCCATCGTTTGACAGTTGCAAGATCGCATATGTGAACCAGCGCGATCATGCGTATTCTGGGGATCCTCGTTGCAGTCGCCGCCAGCGCCGTCGCTGAGGAATCGTCTTGCGGCGGCACCTGCGGGGTCAACGGCTTCACGTGCGCGCCAGGCGTCTCATGCCTCATGAGCAAAGCGTACTTCAACGCGCCCGGCACGTGCGTCCGGTATGCGTACTTCGGCCAGACCTGCCGCACAACGGGGTCCTGCCCCCCGCAGTGCGTCACCGACCTCACGTGCCAGTACCGCGGCTCACGCGGCCGCTGCCTCTTGCCCACTTAAGCCGGCTGCCGTACCATCAATACGAACGTCTCTTTTGCCAGATTACACGATGCGCACGCGCTTGGCACTATCGTCGGAGGCAGCGGGTGTCGCTGAAAGGTGCTCGGCCGCAACGCTCTTTTCGTGGCCACCAAGGACGTACTTGATATTGTACGTGCCGTCTATGCTCATCCCATGAGCCCCGTTAGCAGTGAGAGTGCAGGTACCCGCATTAACCGCCGAGATCCGGCCGGTGCCCCCAAGCTTGTTCATGCCCGCCCACGTCCGCTTCTGCACATGCACGACACTGCCGGTCGCCCACCGCGGCGACGCATCACCGTCGTCCTCGGGCAACGACAGGATCTCAATCACCTCAGCGCGCTTGATGCCGCGGCGGGTCTTGGGCTCGCTTCGGATCTTAGGCTCTGTTTTCACAGCCATGGGGTCCACCCGCTGCCCACGAGCGGCTTTTGCTGGCAGCTCGGCCGCCGCTGTTTCGGGCACCGGCCGCTTGGCGGGCCGACCACGAGGTGTCTTGGGCGCTTCTTTGGACCGCTGGCCACGCGTCGTTCGCGTCGGTGCTGCAGCGTTGTCCTCCTCGGATGCCGGCGCTGCCGCCTTGCGGAGCCGGCCTGCCCGCGGCTCGGCGGGTGCAGCCTCGTTGCTGTCGGAAGAGGCCGGTGCGGGCTGTTTCGGGAGGCGTCCGCGGGGCGTGGTCGCCTCTGTGGTGGCCTTGAGCGAGCGGCCGCGTCGCGCCGCCGCCGCAGGGGCCCTGTCCTCGCCGGTGGCGTTGCCAGCTGGAGCTTCCACGGCACTGGCTATGTTGCCCATAGAATTCTTTCCCCGCCCACGGGCAGGCTTGGCCGTGTCGGCGTCGGCGTCGGCGTCGTTGACCGGTACTTCCAACGCCGTTGGCGCGGCGTCCATTGAGCTTTTCCGTCGGCGGCCGCGCACAGCCTTCGCCGGCTCCGTCGCCGACGACCCAGGGGCCGCGGCGTCCTCGGTCGGGGTGTCGACCGACGTTGCAGCCGCCGGGCGCGCCTTCGTCGGCGCGCCGAAGAAGTCAAATAGCGAGCGCTGGCGGTCATCCTTGGCCGCCATCTCCGCCTTGGATTTGCGCCCGCGCGTCTTTTTCCCCGTGGGTGTCTCAGGCACCTTCGCCTTGGGAGGGCGCGTCAAGGCCTTCGAAGCGGTGGCCGTCGGTGTTGGCGTCGGTGTTGGCGTCGGTGTCGGCGTCGGTGTCGGTGCAGTCGCTGTGGCCAACGGCGGCGGTTGAGGACGCTTGGTTGGAGCTTCCTTCGGACTCGTCGAAGCCAGCGGCTTCTTGCGTGGTCGGCCGAGTGGCTTCTTTTCCGCTGGCGCGTTGGTCTCCTCGGCGGGCACCCCGCGGACTCGTCGCAGTGGCTTCTTGGACGCAAAGATGGGCGCAATCGGCGCCTTTGCAGTCTTGCCGCGTAGCTTTTTCGTGGGCGCAGGCGCCTTCTCTTCGCCGTCGTCGTCGCTGGCGGCGTCGTCGTCATCGTCATCGTCGTCTTCGGCGAGGTCGCTCGTGTCGGCTTCGCTCAGGCTGTTGCCCGTGCTGGCCTCATCTTCCTCCGCTGCCTCCTCCTCCTCCTCTGACGACGGCGCCTTCTTGAGCTTGAGCGGCGCGGCGATCGGGTTCTTGCGCGGGCGCCCCAGGGCCTTCTTGGTGCCGTTCTTGAAGCCGCGAGCCAGCTCGCCTGGAGCGTGGCGACGCAGCACTAGCAGTCCTTGGTGGCCGCCAAACACGAGCACGTGCTGCCACGGCGTTCCCACGGGACCAAAGGCCAGCCGGTGGATGGCCACCTCCCGGCATGCAAACGACCGCTTGCTCTATCCCACTGTCGTCAGCTCTTGCGCGGCTTCGCAGGGACGGTACCTTGGCGCTCAGGTTCGGATCGGCAGCCGGCGCCACCTGCCAGTTCACGGCGAGATGTCGGTCGCCCTCGCGCGTCCACGCGGCCAGTTGCACAGCGGGCGACCGCCTGCGCTTGGTCTGAAACGAGAGGCTTGGTACGTAGCGGATACAGCCGGACGCACAGCACGACGCGATGATGCTGCCGCCGTCGACTTTCTACGCGGCGTTCAGCGGCAATGGCGTCGGCGGGGCAACCTCTGTGGACGTCACTTGCCATACGGGGCTGTCGATCTGCGGGTGCCAAGTGACGATCGTCGTCGCGCCCGACTACGAAGCGTGGGCAGGTCGTCGAAGGAAGGAAGCCTTACGTAGACGTGAATGCACATCACGGAGCCCTGGTCGCTCGCGACTTGGATCACGTAGTTGAGGCACCATTCAATCGAAAGCGCCCATGTGAGGCCTTGGAGGCGGTGCGACCGGATGCAGGCCCGCGGTTCGCGCACGTCCCAGATGCGCAGGTTGGTGTCCTAGATCGTGTGAGCGTCGCCAGGGCCAGAGCCGTACGTTGCCGACGGAAGCAAAGATGTAGGGATCGTACGGGCACCACACGATGTCGCGAACAGCGATCCATCCTGGACTCCAGCCCAGATGCGTCTGCTTGCAGCAAATGTCCACTGCACAAGGAGATAAGCGCTGCTGCGGTGAGTCTGCGTACCTGGCTCGAATCGCCGCATCGGTGTGAGCGTCGTTGGGGGCGGCGCGTCAAAGGCGTCTTGCGCGTTCCAGAGGGAGATGGCGCCTACGTCGGGAATAAGAACTGGAGAGCGCGCTCAGTGTACCGTCACAGGCGCCGCTAAGAAACATGTACGGGTTGGTGAGGCTCCAGCGCAGCGTCAGCGAGACGCTCATGTCGGCGGGCGTGCTCGCGAACGGCGCGAGGTCAAGGATGGGGCTGATGGAGGTCGCCGGCACGTGAAAGAGCACAATGCGGCCGTCCGCGAGCGCTGCGGCCAGCACACCGATGCCCTCTTGGAACGGCTTGGGCAAATGCGCGCGATGCGGGCTCCACTTCAGGTCCCAGACAAAGCCGCCATCATGGCGAAGGCCAACGACCCACTGCATCAGATCTGGGTGCTTCTTGGGGACCGACCAGATTTGAATCACGTTCTCGCCCGTGTACTTTTGGTCGAACGTGTGATCTTCAGCAGTGCCGTCCGCCTTGGTTGGGTGAACGCCCAGCGCTAAGAACGCCTGCGCGTCGGCCTCCACGAGCCAATCCATCGCCCAGATAGGCCCGCCGGCATTGACGTACACAGCCTTCTCGCCCGCGATCGACTCGAAGGGCGCAAGCTTCACCACCTCCTTGGAGCCGACTTCCGACACGCGAAGGTCTGGGGCGCCCGCGATGCCCGCGATCTTCTCGTACGCGGACTCCATCGGTCCAGCAGTTGCAACTCCACCAATTGAACGCTGTATGTGTCAAATTCGGCATGTCAATGTGGCATATGCCATATTTAACACAGTATAAATTCGGCACAGTACTTGACCTCCACCGGCGTCGACGTGGCTCCTGCCTGCCTTGTTCGATGCGCTCGCCTTGTTCGACGTCCCTGCCTTCTACGACGCACCTCATGGCTTGACCAACGACGTCCCCCAGCGCTTTCTCGCCTTCGATTTTGCACAGTCGCCGATGCATCGCGTAGGCGGATACTGCCCGATGACACGGCTGGCTGCCTTTCGTCGACTGTATCCCACTCATGGCGGACGGGGTGCTGGCCATCGCTTTGCTGTTGCACCGTCGTGACAGTCAACGGGGAGCCATGGAGCCAGCGCCCTCGGCCGAGTCGCCACTGCGGCTGTGGCCCGGGTCTTTCTGGTCACGATGATGGCAGCGATCTTCAAGTGCTGGCCGAGTAAATATTAAATTACAGAAATATTGATTATTAGAGGAAATAGTTAAACATCGACAAAATGGAAGATTCTCCACCGGGAGCGCTCGGTGGTGGCGTTTGATGCCGTGGCCTCGCGACGGGAGTAAGAGAAACGCAGCGCCGACCTCATCTTGAACTAGAAAGCCAGCCGTCTGAGAGCTCCACCCTCTCGTCGCTTGGGACGGCAAGGCCGTTGTACCTGCGCGTAGCTCAACGCAATAGCGTCGCCGGACAAGCCGCTGAATTGGGCCCTGTTCATTTGGCTGACTCACTGCGAGAGCGCCGCATCGAACTGCGGGTGGCCGGTGATTCGGAGACACAGGCTTAAGTGCTAGTCCGAGTTCTTAGCGCGGTCCCGCAACTTAGACTCGTTCTAGACGATGTGCGAGATGGCGGTCGTTTGACAGAGCTTAATAAAGCCAGGGTCTTTGAGATGGCGCGTTTTATAAAGTCTGGTTGCGGCCAATGGCTTGGTAGCAGTCGAGTATTTCGATATTGTCGGCCAGCGTATGCTGCGGCATGTAGACAACGACAGGCGGCGAGCCCGGGAGCCTCGGGAGGAACTTATTCGCGCCGCTAGATGTAGAGGCGCGCGACACAGGCGCAGGCTTCCCGGTCATCGAGCCTGTCAGCTGCATCGGTTCACCAACTTTTGGCATTCAGATCACCAAGGTTGATTTAAAATTATAGCATTGCGAGGGTTATTCAATTTGAGAGGCGCATAGTGTGCTCCATGAACCGAATCCAAGTCCTGCAGAAGCAAGTCATGGCTTCGCAACCACCGGTGACGTCGCACGTGCTTGACACGTCGCGGGGTGTTCCCGCCGCCAACCTCCGTGTGGAGCTCGAGCGCGAGGCCTCACCGGGCATCTGGGTGCCAGTGGGCCAGGGCGTCACGAACGCCGATGGCCGCGTGCCTGGCCTCACGGCTGTGGGGCAAGACGTCTCTGGCACCTGCCGCATTACCTTCCACACACAAGCCTACTTCGAGGCCAACGGAACGACCGAGTACTTCTACCCTGTGGTCTCCATCGTGTTCCGCGTCGTTGATGCCACAGCGCACTACCATGTCCCCCTGCTTATCAATCCCTTCGGGTACTCGACGTACCGCGGCAGTTAAGGCTTCGCCTCCTCTTGTCAATGCCCGCGTGGGTTCCATTGCACGTGGTTGTGTCTTGAGTCGTGCGTGTGGTCACCACCACTGCAACTAAGAGTAAGAATGTCATCCAATAGCGTCAGCACCGCCATCCATGACACAGCCGCGTCCGCACGACGGCGCAGCAACGCCGCCACGGACGCCGCCTCGCAAGGCCTGCGATAGCGTCGGCGTCTTGGCGCCTTATTGCACCTCGCAGGATCAGCGCGTCGGGTTGATACATTTGCCAGTTGATACATTTTGCAGTGGCGAGACGGGATTTTTTCCGACAAAAATTCGGCAGAGGGTCAGGCGGGTGTTTTGGGAGAAGCTGGCAACTCCAGCTGGCGCATGGCCAATAAAGCGCACTTGCTCGTCTGCTACCAGACCGCTCTCTGCGCCACTCCTGGCATGACCAAGTACGTCTCTCCTGAGAGCCTCCAGGGCATCGACGTTCTGCTCGGCGTGCCCGTTTCGGACTGGAAGCCCGACTCACATTCAGACCGATGCAACGCGTGCGTTAAGAAGTTCCGCATTTACCGCCGCAAGCACCATTGCCGCGTAGTACGCCACCGCCCACCTGTCCGTGGCCTCATCTTGTCTCTCTAGTGCGGCGAGATCTTCTGCTTCAAGTGCCTGCAGGAGCGCTACGTGCGGGTGCCCCTCGCCGGCACCGCGCTCACCATGGCATGCATGTGGTGCGTCGACGCCGCGCCGCAGGACGAACTTCTATCACGCGGCGTACCGTCCACGCAAAAGTCCCTCTTCAGTCTCCCGCCGTCCGCTGAGACGCCCGCGCCCACGGTCAAGTCGTACCCGCTGCTCTCGACGAACCCCATCATGTCGCCAATCCACGGCGTCGGAAAGGTCCGCCAGCTCAAGCCCGCGCCACCGAGCAGCACCGCCGACGCCCTTAGCGGCCTCTGTGCCAGCATGTGTGGCGCCATGGATTGCACCTTTGGCGCACTGGTGCTTTACAAGGAGGCCGCGCCGCTGACTGTGCTCACGCAGCAAGGCCTCGGCGCCTTTGTCATGGGCGAAGCCTTCCGCCTCCTGTGCAGCCGCGCGGTGCGGGCCGGTCGCATTTGCTGCGTCAACTACTCTTCCGGCGTCTTTCAGTTCTGCGCCACAGCGCCGCTCCATGACCCGACCACGCACGAAGTTCTCGGCTGCGCCGTGGTTCTTGACGCATACGAAAAACCCGGCGTGAACCCGGCAATGGTGTTGCCCCACTTCGCCAAACTTGCTACCGACCTCGTGCTGCAGATGGACCCGGCCGTGCGCCGCCCGCTGTGCTGCACCTTTCAGGAAACGCACGCCAAGCTCATCTCCCTCCGGAGGATACCCAAGACCGCGGACGCCCGTGCCTCGTACTCGTAGTGTTTGCTTTCCGCACTCAATTGAGGGCCAACATACAAAAAGCAAGATATGCAAAGGGCAATTTGAGTTTCAGAATAGCAATTTAGGTTAACATCAGGAATGAAAACGCATGTTCCGGTCGATGCGACGCAGCTTCCAAGCCAAACGCAGGCGATACCCCATCGAGAGACAGGCAGGGATGGACCCCGCTGCTATGCAGCCGACGAGACGCTCGCTGTCTCACCGATCGCCGAGCTAAACTCAGCCGCAGTCCCTATACCCCCTTCTGGCGTCGGAGACACTGACAGATGCCCTTAGCCAAGGGAAGGCCGTCTCAAACCTACCGACAACCGCCACAGTCCCATCGACGCCACAGCCAAGGCCCCTAGAGTCGCCACCGGCGTAGCTAACTATCGCGATCTTTCATTCGAGTAAGGTATCACGGGCGAGTCTGGCGCGCGAATGAAGGGGTCTACGAGCGCTGCTTCTTGTTTGTCCGCCGAGGGATGGCCTTCATCGTGGCGTAGCCCGGGGGAGGCGGGGTGGCCTCGACCTTGATGCCTGACAGGATGTAGCCGCTTCCGGCACTCATGGTCATCTCGGGGTGCGTTCGGCCAGGAAGCACCTACATAAGCTGCCGTCAGTTGCAGCGCAGTTGCATCGCGCACCTGGTACTCGCGTGTCCACGTGTCGTTGAGCTGCAGGTTAATGACCGAGTCCCACTTCTGCAGTGCGTCGAAAGCCACTGTCAGCGGTTCGAGGAACTCGCAATAGACGACAAAGGGCTTGGCAAGGCCCAGCAGCGGCAGCAGCGCCGTGAGCATCGCAAGAGGGTCGTACTGCGTCGCGAGGATAAGGCTGTCGGACGGCTGCCGCAGCAAGTCGCGGACCTGCGCTGGCGACCGGCGAACCTTGGTAGCCCGCGCCTTCATACGCGCTTCCTTTTTCGCAAGGTACTTGGCCTGTTCCTCGGGCGAGTACAGCGCCACGCGCGCCGCGACCTCGCGCTGCCGAGCTTCGATCTCCTCGGCCGTCGAGTCCATCTCAGCCTTGGTCGGCTCCGGCTCCACCAACGTCGCCTCGTCCTTGTTGAGCAGCCCCACGTAGGCCAGCGGGAAGGTCACGATCGAGTCGGTCACGGCTGCGTCTACCACAACGGGTGAGACGACTTCTGGCTTCAGGAAACGAATGTACCGAAGCCAAAGCGGCGAATGGTGTCGGCGGCGACCTGCTGTCCCTCGTACCCAGCGAGAATAAGACCGTGGCCTGTGGTTGATGAGATGTGACGGAGAGAGGAATGGACGTACCTTGGGTGCGCTCGGCAATGGCGCCCGTAAGGAGGCCCATGCACGTGTCGACGACAAGCACTTGGCCACCGGCGTATACGTTGCCATACTGCAGCAGTTGGCCGAGCGTGTCAGCGCGGAGGTTGAGGATCTTGTAGGGCTGGCGCGCGTGGTAGACTTCGCAAAGGCTCATGGCTGTGCAACGGACCATTTGAATACGCGGCATGTACTTTTGCTGCTTCTTCTTCAGGTACTTTTGCTTGGAGAACTCGGTCTTCGTGTCCCACGTGTCCGAGTTCTCCACGAGCTTGGCAATGAGCTCTGAGCCATTGACGCCCGACGCACGCAGCTCCGCGATCTCAACGTTACTGAGCTTCTGTGAGTCGTTCGTGTCAGTATAGCTCCGGTTGTCGTTCGTGGGCACTTGAAAGTCGCCAACCTCCGGCGCCACGGGGTCCGGGAACAGCCCTGGTCCAGCCTGTCTTAGCATGATCAATAGGTCCGGAGCCTACCGCCCGTGACAGCAATGAGCTCCTTCTCGCTTTCTTCGAAGATTGTGCCGTACGGGTGGCCGATGGCGTTCTTGAGCGGCACGTTGGCCTTGCCGATGCGTAGCGTCCTACGCAGAGTGTGAGGCTCAGCTCCGCGGCCACGCACGCACAGCTTGGGCGAGATCTCTTGGAAGAACACGCGGTCGTCGCTTGTGTAGCACACTACCGTGTCGCCGTCGCGGATCACGTTGCCCGCCGCCATGGTCGTATTTCCTCTTGTCGTTTCGATGGCTACCGATCCATTCGCCATCCGGACGACCGGATACTGTTGCTGGCCAAGCTTGTCAGTGTCCAGCTAGGCACACGCAACTTAAAGACTCACAGCAGCGCAGCGTTCGGCGACCCTTCACAACAACGCGGCCTCGTTGCTAGCGCCTGGTAGACGAATATAGAGACGTACTTCTACATGGGTGCTTCGAGGGTAGGCGGTGGCAAAGAGGTCGAACGAGAGGCCAAGGGCGACCGGGACGGTGAAATTAGAGTACGGACAGCGCAAGCTTATTGCGTGGCAGCGGGAGAGAACAACTTGCAAGGACGCAGGTCAGGTCACCGGCACCACGCTCCTTGGGGTATAAAGCGGCTGTCGACGCATTGTATGTCTAAATATGCGTCTCTTGTTTGTGGAGTGACAGCAACTATCAGCTATACAGTGGAGACTGGCCATGGCAATGAGTTTTTCGGCTTGAATAACTTAGATTCTTATCGAGCGTTTGTAACTTAGATTCTTATCGAGCGTTTGTGGGCGAGGTCAGTCGATCGCGGGATCTTCATCTCGGGCGGCCAGCCAAAGGAGCCGTGTCCATATGTCTTCGGCGAGCAAGTCCGCGGGTCGATTCCTCGGCGGGTTAACTACAGAGGCTTGGGGGACCTCTTGGCGACATAAGGGGCATTGCCAGGCCTTGTCGTTGGTGGTTTGTTCCTATGGCAGCGCTGAGCCGTGCTTGAAGCACCGTTGCAGCACCTGAAAGCATTTGTGCAAACAATGGCGGTGGAAGCAATGGCCACAGTCGAGTTTCTTGGCGGAGGCCAGCGGGGCGAGGCAAATGGCGCAAGCGACGGCGTCACCATGGTCGTCCTTGAGGTCGTTTACGTCCAGGAATCTACACATCGGTGCCTCAGACGCCAGCACGCATGCAGCGACGAACTGCGTGTCGATCTCGACAATGATGTAGCGGAAGTTCTTCCAGGCAGCGAGACGCCCGTGTACCTTTGCAAGCGCCCGCTTGACGTTCATCACAAGCACAAAATCCAGAAACGAAACGCGAAAGCCGCCGAGAGAGAGCACGCCCATGTACTGGACTATCATTCCGGACAAGTGCAGCGCGTCAAGGTAAAACTGCGCCCGCAGCTGCAGCAGATCGAGGATTTCTGCATCGGCTTCGAACCGCGGCCCCATGACCGCGAGCGCCGTGTGAGCCCATTTGACGAGCGCCATCAGAACCTCCATGCTCGTAAGAAGGCAGAGGTCGGGGGGAAACACCGTCCAGGCAGCTGCCAAGAGACCCACGAGGATCAAAAGCAACACGACCAGTACTCGAGCCAGCGCAGGTTCGCCCTACACGGAATTAGAGCGCACTGGAAGCACCGACGTCAAGACGTACGTGGTCCAGGCGAAGGTGCACCAGCACCAGCAACGCATGCAGCAGCGTCAGCAGCGAAATCCAGGCCACGACCGCGAGCAGGTCCCGAGCCCCGAGTGCGCCGAGCGTGTTGAGGAGCAGAATGCTGCGGAGCACAACGAATTGCAGTGTGTGCTCACGAATGTGAACGAGCTCCGCGAAACGGACAGTCCCAACAAGCAATGGTGCGACCACGTGGAAGAGGCCGTAGAGACATAGCACGAGCACGTTGATGAGGGCAAGGACACTAGGCTTGGATGCCACAAACTCCTGAACCCCAGCCTGCAGGCTCCAGGCGTCCAATGCCGCGATGCGCTTGTAGCCAGAGGCAATGGCTACGGCACCTGCGGCGCAACTGAAGAAGGCGTAGCGCTGGAGCCGGCGGCGGTCTGCCGCGCTCGCATCAGCGTCGTCTGCCATCACCTGACAGTTGCCTTCATACACACACTAAAACGTACAACACTATTTTGTTTTTATATATAATGTTAGTCTAGTTGAACACTACTTTAGCTGGCTCATTTGACACGACGATCACGCCGACCCGCCCTTGCGCACCGTTCCCTGTGTTGTAAGCGGTACACTCGGCAAGCAACGCGACTACGTCCACTACTTTTACGCTGCCGTGGAGCCACGAGGCCACCCGCCCGCTTGGTCGCATCCCTACCTAGAAAATTTGAGGCCGCAGCCTCCAGGTAGCACCTCAACGTCGTACTGTGCCCGGAGCACGATACGCTGGAAATAAACGACACTTCGCTGCATGGACACCAAGAGCTTCGCGACGAATTGCTTTGTGGACCTGTACGCGTCAGCGCCGCAGGCGCCAGCTTTCGCTCTTAAATACTTTGTCGTGAACATGCATCGAGGAAGCTTCCACAAGTCTCGCCCATCGTTCTGTCTTAACGGTGCTAGCTCTCGAGTTCTACACAAACTTTATGGCCGCAGGTCTGTCGCGGGCATCAAATCTCAACGCGCTCACAATGGGGTGCTTACGTTGCCGCCGTTCTATGGGAGCGGGCCCTCGAGTTTGTCTTCAATGCATGTCTCTTTGGCCGCGTCGAACTTGCACCGCAGAAGAGGATGAACACAACTATCCCTCCTTCACAAAAGGGCGGACATCGAATTGTGACAGGTCGAGATCTCGTGCGAAATCTACTGCGCTTTCCCACAGCCAACTTTCCAACGTCGCAGTGCATGTGCGCGTTCAGCGCAATTACGGTGTGTCGGCCCACGTGGAAGGCGGCTTTAAGACCACACGGAAGCGTACCTCATTGCCAAACATATACCCGCAGTCAACGACCATACCGGGTATGGCTTAGCAAGTGCCAACAGACCTTTGAGCCGCACAACGAAGTACTATTGTGCGCACTTTGACCTTGCTGTTTAGTAGAATTGCACTTTTCGCGGGCCGGCAAGCCCTGGACACGGGACTCCAGTTTGATAGATTAACATTGGCGCAAATACAATAACGTCAGCTTGAACCCACGAACTAAATCAACACATCAGGTACAGAGTCGAGCTCGAGCCAGTCGAAGAGGTGGGGCACCTCGTCAACAGCCGTGCTTTCTGTGGCAATCTTTTCGTCTAAGGGCTGAGGGGCAATTCGGTTGCGGTGCCGCCAGCAAAAGTCACCGACACGCTTGACGAGTGAGCACCCATCGAGGGCACAGGTTGGCCCCGATGGTTCAAACAGCAGCTTGGTTCGGAGCGAATGACGCGTGCAGTAGCTGCCGCGGCGCGCTGGTGTCGAGCAGTGGGGTGCCTTGCAGATCTTCTTGCCGCCGTGGCTGACACAGAGTTTGCGGGCGTAGACTTGGTTAAAACAGTCGTCTACGGCGCATTTACTTCGATATCGGTGGAGTTTGCACTTGTTCATCGACGGTAGCGGGGGGTTTGAACAGCCTAAAAAGTGGCAGCCGCGAACCATTGCAAATTGTGAAATGATTCTTTTATGGAGTTCAGTGACGTAGGTGCCATGTTCTTGTCAAAGTTACTCATATCACATTGGTGCAGCTTGGACACAACTAAGGGTTGCGCAGGATCGGCTGTGCGACAAACGAACCGACATTCGATTGTTCAGCCAAATTAGCTCGTTCCACACGCCTGACAGCAATCCTTACAACCTCCATTCATTGTTCTGGAGTTTGATGAGTCTGCAACATTCGTAGATGCCTTGGTGTTCAACAAAAATAGTGGTACGGCAATCTGCGGCCACTGATCGGACAACGTATATGTGTCCGACAGACTGTTGGCGACACCACACAAAGCATGTTAACACTATGCTCAAGTCCACAATCTTACTCAGTCAGCTTCAGGTGTACTTCCGAGTGTGACTAGACTTGCAAGAGTGCAAGAGAGCAGTACTATAATAGTACTAGTACTGGTAGGGCGACATCCACTAGAGTGCATTTGGCAGGAGCACTTGGGTTGTGACACACCAAGTTGCAATACAACCCACCGACATAGCACAACCCAAAATGGGAAAGTATTTCCACTCACTGCGCCTGTATCCGCGCAAAATCCTTTTTGATTTCTTGGACGTACCTGATTTATCTATCCTGCAAACTCAACAACTAACTCTATCCAACATCACCCACCACTACCACACCCTCATGAGCGCATGAGCCAACCCTCCGTGCTACAACGTAAACTGATGGATGGACGAGTACATCGTTGAAGACAACCAGGCATCCTCCTCTTTCAAAGCCGACATACGTGTTGGCTGTGATTAATTGTTCCAGGCGGGCACTTCGGATGACTCTCTTATGTCCGTGGACTTGATTTCTGGGTGAATGCCATGGGATGTTGAAGGGTGCCAGGTGCAAAAGAACAAGTACTGCATATAGCTCCCATTGCCAGCAAATGAACAGTTGAGCGCCTTTGTGGCCCTTGCGGGCATGCCGCTCTCGTGCGCTTTCTCATTGACTCGTTCAGTGGCCTGTCCGCATGAACTTGACATTTCAACACCATCTTTCACAACGACTGCGTCATGGAGGTTGAGCTTTGCACGCCGCCGGTAGTGCAGCCGCTACTGCAGGTGCTGACGTAGCCCCACAAGAGCAGGTGTCGCGACGGTTGCTCAATTTCATCCACACTCCAATACTCTACACTGTGGATGCGGTCAGCATAAACACTCGGGTAATGCCATGGAGCAAATCAAAATGACCTGACAGCATCGCTTTAAAGAAGGCTGAACGAATTGAGTACGAGCCAAACGTTTTGAGACTCTAGTCCAGTGCTAGGCTCAAATCACAGAGAACACCAATTCTCGCCTTCGCAATAGGTACGAGTGTCAGGATTGAATTCAATGGAAGCCGTGCTTTTCGCCCAGCGGTTGCTTTAAATTTTTTGTCTTGGTGGCGACTTCTCGTTGCTCAATTCGTCTGGTCAATTGCAAAGTGCTGCTGGAAGACATCGTCTAGGAGACCCAGGGATCCGCAGGACAGTGCGAGGTGGGCTTGGTCACCTCATGTGGCAAAGGATCGGTCGTGGGGCATTTCCTGCCCGATGCCTAACTATCAACTCTTCGTATTTACTGTAGCCCTCGTCCATGTGCATCGACAAATTCTCAACGTAGTGAACCCGTGGCTAACCAAGTTTCATCCAACAACGTAAACTAGAACCGGTTAATTCGGCCAGGCCCAAGTAGAGCTCTTGACGATCGTGGCAGCACCTTCGTGCAGCGTACAACGGCCGCGACGATTAGCATCACCGTACAGGGCGAATCGGTCTCTCTGTTTCCTGACTCGATGCGAGGCCAGTCAAGAGCACAAGAGACTCTGTGAGCTGGACTTTTCGCTCAATTCGCCGACATTGGCCATGCTTCAGTGAGCCACGCGGCAAGGCTGACGTCGGCAATGAGCTGACTTCAGCAGATGCGCTGGCAACCTGCAGGCTGCACGGAGGCGCACATCTGAGTTGGTTGAGACTTTTCGACGCGTGGTCGCTACTTTGTCGTCCTGTGATTGGTTCAGAAAGGAAAATGGAAGAATTTCAGCCAATGGCCTTACAACGTGTCGTTCGGTCGAACCGTCGAAATGCATTGCGCCGCTGTGCTGGCGGCGGCCGCTATGGCGCCGGTGATGGCCTTCTGGGGAAACTCCGAGCCGCTCTTCACAGATAGCTTCAACATTGAGTCGTTTACGGATGAGACCTTCGACGCCACAGTCCTTTCGTCGTCGACACCATGGGTGGTTGACTTCTATGCACCATGGTGCCCACACTGCCGCCACTTCGCTCCGCACTACGAGGCCGTTGCCGACCACTACGGCGAGTCTACCGCGGTCCACTTTGGCGCCATCGACTGTACCAAGTACGGTCCCATCTGCAATCGATACGATATCCTCGGCTACCCTGCGCTGCGGCTCTTTCAGATTGAAGCCGACCCGATCAAGATGCCATTTTCACCGCGGCCCAAGTCGTTCCAGACAGTTGTGACGTGGATCGAAGAAACCATGACTGAGAAGAACCGCTCAACGTCTGTGGCTCTGCCCGACTTCAGCACCTTCAAGCTTGATGACCATAAGAAGGCACTGCGAGGTCCGAAGGCCGAGGCCAAGAAGAAAACGGAGGCTATTGACGCCCGCGCCAACCGCCTTCGAGACGCGGCACATGCTCTCGTCTTTTCCTTCGAAACGTCGTTCTTCATGGGCGCCGAACCGCTCGTGGGCACCCGCTACGCCGCTGCACGCAGCTGGCTGCAGCTCTTGACCAAACGCTTTCCGCTGGCCGCCAACCAAAAGCAGCTCGCCGAGCTCCTCTACCGGTTCGAGAGCCAAGCCAGTTGGACTGCAGACGAGTGGCGGCTCCTTGTTGCATTGTGGAAGTCGGACTCGCACGGCCGTGCATACCCAAAAGACCTCTTTACGCGCCCAAACTACGTCGAGTGTGAGACGTTCACCTGCGGCGTGTGGCTGCTGTTGCACGCACTCGCCGCGTCGGATGGCGACGTCGCGCCGCTCGGCGTGGCCACTGGTGTCCGCTCGTTCGTTGAACACTTCTTTGGCTGCGAACTGTGTCGGATGCACTTTCTTGAGGCCAACCCCATCTCCAAGCTCGAGACACTTCTTGGAGACCCGGCCACGGCCAAGGACGCGCTCGTACTCTGGCTCTACCACATGCATAACACCGTCAACGTCCGTGTCGGGCACCCTGTGTGGCCGGCAAAAGCGGTGGGCTTGGATCTCAGGCAGCGTCTCAAGCTCGGTGTGACTAGGAGTGCAAGCTGTGCTACAAGACGGATGTTGCGTCGGCGAACCGCACGGACGTGGCCGAGGCTGCCGTGCTCAAGTACATGACGCAAGCGTACGCCTTCCCCGCCACCGACGCTGACGTCGACCGTCCTGTCGCCGCTAACGATGTTGCCATGGGTGCCGATGGCACCGCGCTCAAGGGTGCGTCGGCGTGGGAAGCCTACACCCCGTCGACGCCCCTTGAGATCGCGCCCTTCCTCCTCATCGCGACGGTGTTCTTCGTGGTGTACCGCCGACGAACCATCTCCCACGCCATCGTGAACAAGGACTCGTAAGGCCTCTAGATGGAGGCAGCCTAAACTCACACACAAGACACATTACGTGGAGTATTCGACATCGTGTTGGTTTGCAACGCTAGAGTTGTTTACTTGCTCGCCGGCGTCGCGTCCACTCAAAGCCGATGGCATCAAGCGCGGCAACGCGGTCGGGCAGCATGCCGCTGCGACGGCTGCGCCGGATCTGGCGGACGATTTGCCCTAGTGGCATCCACCACAGCCTCTCGGGCCATGCCTTGTCGTCGCGCGGCACTAAGAAGTTGCGCGGCACGTCGAGGTCGCCGAAGAGTTCGCGGTAGCGCTTCAAAGCGAGTTCTTTACGAAGCCACTCGCTCTCACGGTAACGCCAGGCAAAGCCGAGATCATCAAGCGCCGCTTTGCGGTCGTCCGAAAGGTCGTCGGTGCGCAGGTTGGCGACAGCGCAGCCAAGCTCGAGCTCCCAGACTTCCTGGGGCCACTCGAGGTCGTCCTCGGGCACGACGAACGAGTGGGGGACATCTGTGTGGCCGTACAGTGTCTTGAAGGTACGCAGCGCGAGGAGTTTGCGGGCCCATTCGGCCTCGAGGTAGTCCCAGACAAAGCCGAGCGCGTCGAGGGCGCGCTTCTTCGCGGGCGGCAGGCGCGCGTGGTGGTGGCGCAGGGCTGCAACGATGTCGCCGAGGCGCAGGTGCCATACTTGACGCGGCCAGCCGTCGTGGACGGGCACAACAAACTGCCGCGGGACCTTGAGGTTGCCGTAGACTTTGTTGTACGTTGTAAGCGCGAGCAGTTTGCGCTCCCAAAGCGACTCCTGGGCTCGCCAGGCAAAGCCCATCTCTTCCAGGACGGCGCGCTTGGCCTGTGGCAGCTTGTCCTTGAGTGCCTGCTGCCGCAAGCTGTGCACCACCATGCCTAGCGGCAGCCCACGTAGGTCTTTAGGCCAGGCCTCGTCCTCGGCGGCGACGGTAAAGTCGATGGGGACGTCGAGGTGGCCGTTGATGGCGCGGTATTGGTCAAACGCCGCAAGGTTCCGCTGCCAGAGGTGGTCGCGTTGCCGCC
This sequence comes from Achlya hypogyna, assembly GCA_002081595.1. NCBI lineage: Eukaryota > Oomycota > Saprolegniomycetes > Saprolegniales > Achlyaceae > Achlya > Achlya hypogyna. The sequence goes on along the minus strand of JNBR01001490.1, from coordinate 91,547 downwards.
AGACAAAGTTAAGATTCGCAAGCTCATGGACTACCTCTGGGGCGAGAGTGCCGGCCTCGTAAGCCGCGCGCATGAAGAACGGCACAACTGTCGTCCCGCGGGCTGCCACCGGCCACGGTTCGGCGTCGGGCACGACGAAGTTCGCGGGCAGCCGCGTGAAGTCAGACGTCGGTGCCTGAAGCTCCCGAAAGACGCGGACGACGTCCACGAACGAGCGCTGCCGCTCGAGCGACAGCTTCGGCGCCGACGAGAAGGACCGCTGCCACCCTCGGCATGCGGCGCGTCGGAGCATCTCAACAACTGGGCGTTGATTGGCTAGCGTCGTCGATAATTTTGGCCAATCAAACCTCTCCTTCCAAACGCAAGTTAAACTTCAAAGTCGGCAACAACCGCGGCGCATCACATGAGTTGAAGTCCCTCAGCTTCAATGCATGGGAATGCTTGGGCATTCCTGCGCACGTTGTGATGTAAATCCCGATACTATGTTGCAATTGAGACCTGGTTTTCTCGTTGGACCACCGGCAGTTGCCCTCGAACACGAAAGTAAAATGCAGAATGTCAAAGATTGATGCCAGCACGCAAGGTCGTGGAGCTCGCCGTTAAGTCTTACTTTGCTTAAAAGTTTGAGTGCCAATTGCGTTAACTAAACACAGGGGTAGCGCTCGGCATGGCGCGCCATGAGATGCACAACGAATTTGCGCAGAGCACGATAAATCTATTGTGGTTAAGCACTTGTGGCCATGTTAACTTTTTCCAGTACCGAGTGTAGTATCACATTTGAAAAATGCGTGGACGCAGAGGATGCACGTAGCAATCGTAGCAGGCCTTGTCGTCGACTGGCGTCTGGTGTTCTCCACAGTGGTTGCCGTTGCTAGGATTGTTAGCTTTTATCGACCAGTGAGTGGATGCTTTGGTGCACTGTCGAGCTCTATCATGTACAGTATTAGAAACTGGCTCGGACGAAGAATATAGATGCTCGGCTTGTTGGTCTGTCCATTCACACGGCTAGAAGATCTTTTTTGACACGCACACAATTGTAGTTACAGCCCATTAGAGATCATTCTTTACCTCCAGACGCCGTCGTTGTGCCATGAGGAATGGGCTTCGAGTAGTTCAATTGCTGCAGTAGGTACATCGAGCTATTATACACGCCGCTGTGACTCGTCAAGCACATGGTGTTCCCTTCGTTGTTGCATAACACATTCCACTCTGAGATTACATTATACCGCATACCGTCGGTGTCTAGTCGGCACTGTGCGGACAGAAGCCAGCATGTGTAATCCCATAAATCAGCGGCGCAACTCAAACATTGCCAGCCGGTACGTTGAACTCGCGCCACTGCAATCCAGGATCCATACTCGGCTCACAACAACATTATCCTCCGGACCATGAAGCTCTTCTTCGTTCCCGCTGCCCTTCTTTCCCTCGTCGCTTACGTAGTCGCCGGGGCCACGGCGCCAGGCCTCGCCGCGGGTGTCACTGGTGGCGGCAATGCCAAGCCCGTGTACCCCAAGACCATCCAGGAGCTGAAGGACCTCCTCAAGGACGACGCGCCCCGTGTCATAGTACTCAACAAGACTTTCGACTTTCGCGGGTCGGAAGGCACCAAAACCGAGACTGGGTGCCAACCGGATTACACCCGCGAGTGCATCGACAAGAAGAACGGCTTCCAGAGCCAGAACGTGATCTTGCAGGGTGGTGGCATGGCCAACACGGGCGGCTGCTCTAACGGCAAACCCGTGCAAGTGACGTACGACATTGCGGCCACGCGCAACCCGCTCATCGTTAAGGGCGCCAAGACCATTCGCGGCGAAGGCAAGAAGGGCGTCATTGTCGGCAAGGGGCTTTGGCTCAGCGGCGATAACATCATCCTCCAAAACGTCCACATCACCAACTTGAATCCGCACCTCGTGTGGGGCGGTGACGCCATTTACCTCCAGGGCAAGGGCGACAACTCCCCGATGCACAAAATCTGGATCGACCACGTCAAGGTATCCCTCGTTGGCCGCCAAATGCTCACAACCAATGCCGCCGGCTCGGACAGCCTCACCGTGTCCAATTGCGACTTTGACGGGCGCACGACGTGGTCTGCCTCTTGCGACGGCCACCACTATTGGACCAACATCTTCGTGAGCAACCTCAAAATGAGCATGCTGAACAACGCCATTCACCATACGTCGGGCCGCGCACCAAAGCTGTCGTCCTCCGAGGGCAAGTACCTGCTGCAGGCCCACTTTGCCAACAATTACTGGTTTGCCAACTCGGGCCACTCGCTTGAAATCGACGGTGCGTACGTGCTCTCCGAAGGCAACTTCTTTGAAAACACGCCCGAGCCCAACTTGCCCGAGAAGAAGGGCTCCGTCATGACGGCCAACGCCGCCAACATGAACAACTGCAAGGCCGTGCTGGGGCGACCGTGCGTTCCTGATGTTTTCGTTAACAGCGGTGCTTTCGTCGGCCACAGTGAGGGCGACGTACTGCCCAAGATGAAGGGTATCGCCACAGCGTACAAGGCTGGGCCCGCGAAGCGCCTTACCTTTGGTGCCAACAATTGGGGCGTTGGCAACCTTTAAGTATTCCGTAACACAACATTTTATGGACCCGAATCGAGCTCATTCGAGATACCGCCTTCCGTACATTGCAAGCCAAGCGTGGCTACAACATATGCATCGACAAACTCTTTGCAGCGACGACAAAGGGCTATCGCCCTGAGATCGTTCCGCTCCACCAAGTCAAAACCCGACTGCGTCTCATGTGCCTCGCTCTGTTGCATGATGAGTGTGCGATGCTTCCTAGGTCGCTTAGGCGATATTGGCCTCGCGTGACAGCTTATTGTATTCAGGATTTCGCGGCTTCTAGGAGCGGGGCCAGTAGAAGAAGCCAAGAATGGTGGCGAGGGCTGTCGGGAGGGCGATGCCCAAAAGGTGCCACTGGGGGGCGCCAGGGGGGCAGCCACGCCCTCCTGCAAGCGGTTGGCAGCTTGTCGCCTCGAACATTGAGGCCATTGTGCCAGTGACGGACGTCGCCAAAATGATAACAAACGCAACCGTGACGGTGATGGCCACCCGTGGGTAGTTGCCGCCGCGCAGTTTGAGTTCGCGCACCTCCACTTTCTGGCTCGGGAGCAGAAAGACCCACAGACATCCAAGCAGCGTTGTGGCGTACATGATGGCGTACGAGTACGCAACAGCGTGGCGGGTCGCCGTCGCGTCTTCACGAATGCGCATCTTGTCGTAGGCGAGGCGCGCGTCGAGAACGTTGGTCACGAGGACGCCAAAGACGCTCGGGAGGTTGCCGACGGTCGTAAGAAGCCCGTACATGACGCCCTCATTGCCCTCTTCAGCGAGCTCGACAATCACAAACGTGCACACGACAAAGTTAATGGCTTTCGGTAGCTCCTCCGTGAGTGGTACGCCGAGGTAAAACCACTGGTTGCGCACGATGTCATAGACAGTAAGAAAGTGCACGGCGGCGTCGATGGCGTTGGCCGCAATGGTTGTAACCACGAGCACGTAGCGCCAGTTCCACTGGGTGCCATGGGTGCCCATGACCGCGAGAACGGCGGCGAAAATCATGTGTGCCAAGACTTGCAGCAAGGCAGCGTTGAGAGTGTCCACCTTGGCCCAGTATAGCGCAACGTATGGAGCCGCGGTGGTGCCGATGCTCGCGGTGAAGAGCCCGAAGAAGAAGGAAAAGATGAGTACGTGGCCCACCACGCGCTTCTGCGCCAAACCCCAGAGTTGCTGCAAGTAGTTGCGGAAGGGCACGCGGTGACGCGCGGGGTCTTCGAGAAACAGCCATGCGATGCCGACATTGGCAATTGCCGGCACAGCCAGCACCCAAAAAAAGCCCGAGATGCCAATGTCCCAGTCAAACGACCCGGCCATTCGCTTCGAGTTCAGGCAAAAGCCTGAGACGGCGGCGATTCCAGCCATGAACACCGAGCGCACAGCATACACCAGCGACTGCAGGCGACCCCGCACGGCCAGCGGCTCACACTGCGCGTACTGCACGAGCAACGCGTCTTGAGCCACGTCGGCGAGGATGTAGAGAAAGCACGCCACGGCACAGAGCAGAGCGAGCATTGAGCCGTGCGCAGTGGCCGCGGCGTCTGGCGCGGGGAGGCCAGGGGGCGAAAGCGCAATGACCACCAGCACAGTCGCGGTGCCGAGCCAGCCGAGAAAGATGTAGGGCTTGCGGTGCTGCCCTCCGATGGGTACGCAGTCCGTCATGAGGCCGAAGAAGACCTTTAGCGACCAGCCGAGGCTCATGAGCGCGCTGCCCGAGTTGAGCACGTTGCCTTCAAGCTTGAAGTAGCCCGTGAGGACAGGGTACTTGATGCTTGCGAGGCCGCCGTTGACGATGCCGATCGCGGCGTACTGCGCCAAGAGCGCAATGATGGCGGGTGAAGTGTACACGGGGGGCGTTCCTTCGCGCAAGGCACCGTCCATGGCTTCGGGTGACCACGCGCCGCTGTACACCTCGTGCTTGCTCTCAATCGAGAGGGAAGTCCGGTCCGCGACGTCGTTGTGCTGCAGCATTCTGTCAACTGCCTCTAGTCGATTCCGTTGGGCCCGTGCGACGATTCGCCACCATGGGTGCACCATCGCGACAGGGTGCAAACCGAGTGGCGTGAACAAGACAGGGCCTTGGTCATACTAGTTTTGCCAAACAGGACGCGGCGTCCCCCAAATGTCACCATAGGAGCCTGAGAGGTTCCTTCTGCGCTTCCTTTGTGACAGTGGCGACAAGGAACGAGTTGGGCCAGTTGCATGAGACCCCTCGCAGTTCATTGATGCTGACATGAGCGAGTAGTACCGCCCCCCGCGGAGACAGAAGACTCGTGATGTTCACAGTAGTGACCCTCCATGCATCCATTTGACGGCGAACGACTTGATAAAGATGGAACGGTCAGTGAGCAATATCTTGCACCTTAGAGATGACTGAAGGGCAAAGTTTATGTGATGTCTACGACAAGCTGCCTCGCCGGCACAGAGGGGGGCAGCTCACTTGCCCCAGTCTCTCGGGCGACAAGCCTAGTAAGGTGTCTCTATGTTATATACTACGCTTTGGGGTTGGTCAAGCGTCGACGGTGGCCTTGCTCTCGCTCGTAAAGATGACGGACGAAAACATGAGCGGATCGTACAGCGGCGTCGAGTCGCCGTGGTCCGTGGCCTGACCAATCTGCCCGTGTGTGCTCAGTGCCAAGAATGCTGCGTCGGAGGTCCACGCACGGCAGGCATCGACCATCGCCGCCATTGCTGGCGCCCCTAGCAGCACTTGGATACTCGCCGACATGAACAGCAAGCACCCGGCCACATGGCCCGTCGGGCTTGCAATGCCTTCGCCCCACTACGTCGTACTGAGTCCCCCCCGCGCGTGCATGTCTTACGCACCTCTGCGATGGTATCGAGCAAGCTCTGTGGCGACAGCTCCATCAGCGCAATCGTGGCGCCGACCTCGATAGGGCTCGACACCGTCATTGCGTTGGAATCGAAGGCGATGTCCAGCACCACAGGCGTGTTGCGAATGGGCCGCGGCGCTCCGTTGGCAGACGCAACAGCCACGCCGACAGGGTACAGGTTGCCGAGCTTGGGGAGCTGGGTCTTGGCGAGGTCCTTATGCGCTCGGTCGGCCGCGATCGCTAGCCACTGCACGCGTGAGCGCCGATGGCTGTCATTGCGCACACCTCGTAGTAGACGTCGGCGGCAGGGCGGCCACTGATCTCGTGCACCACCTTGTGGGCAACGTCTGTAACGGTGCCGGTGCAGCGGTAGGGCGCGAGGGACGCGTAGCCAGAGAACCACGAGAGCTCCGTCTTCACGCTTGGCGCCGCGAGACAGAAGCTTAGGCCCAGCTGCGTGAACGCATGCGCTGAGCTGATCTGCGACCACGTCTTCGCGTTGGCGCTCGTGGCGCAGCCGCCGACGAGCGGGCAGTGGCGCGAGCCCGCCCGCGCCCCGTCAAGCGCATCTTCGATGAATAGTGGGCTCGCAAAGAGCAAGCAAAAGTCCTACGCGCAGCTGTAGCCCGGCGCACAGGGGTGGTACGCACCGGCGTCGCTACCATCGAGTGGTAGGCGGCGGCCGTCGCTTGCTGCACCTCGCGGCGCGCCGACTGCTGATCGTACTCGGTGTGGCCCACGACGTAGGTGCCAAGCGGGTCGTGCACGCCCCAGACAGCCACGAGGCCCTCGGGGCTGTGTTTGGGCTGCGCTACCCACGCCTTCTGGTCGCAGACGCCTACGCGCGGTTAGCGGCAACCCTCTGGCAGTTGTTACCGCGGGCGAGGGTGCCACCGATGTAGGGCACGCCCGGTGCGTGTGAGTCCAGCAGCGTTTGCACGTCGAGGGGCGAAAAGGTGCTTGAGTAGCTCACGACCATGAAGTGCGGGTGGCCGATGGCCTCACGAAGGTCGGCGAGGGCCGAAACGACGGCCTCTTCGACGTCGGCGTGCAGGGCCCAAGCAGAGCCGCAAGCAACGAGCGACGGGCCCGCGGGAAATGATGTCGGCGAGCGCTCGGCGATGACGACGTTCTGCAGTGCGACAGTCGACTCGAAGACGGTCGAGTCGAAGCGACCGCCGGGGCCGACCGACGCGTCGTTGGATGTGAAGGCCAAGCTCGTGGCCGTGCTGCGTGAATCGCGAGGAAAGAGCCCGTCGAGAGGCGCGTCCGACACGCTCGCGACGGACAGAGGCGACGCGATGGACGAGAGAACTGACGACACGACCGAGTCGTCGCAGGCCGCCTCGCTAAAGAGCGTCGACGTTTCGTAGCTTGTGTCCGCGGCTGCAAACCGCATCCACGCTACGACTTCGAGTTCGTCGGCGACGTCGTCGTCAAGGCTGGCGGCGGTCAGTGAGCGCGGGCACGTGTGCTTGGGCAGACAGGCGCTGCAGAGACTGCGCTCACAGCGGCGGCAGTGCACACGGCGCTTGAAGAGACTGAAGGCCCGGTGGCAGTCGTAGCAGTGAGCATCTGTGCGCTCCAACACAGGGGTTGACGGCTGCTGCGCCGTCTCCAGCGCGGATCGGAAGCCCTTGGCAAGGCGGAAGGCCATGTCCACGGCGGGCGGCCGGGTGAAGGGAAGCTCGAGCGAGGACGAAGTCGAGGGTACCTTCTGGAACGCGATGGAGCAAAGAACGTGGTCGTCGGCACGCGTGAACTTGGCGATGAGCGCGTCGATGTGCGCGCGGTCGTACGCTGCGTCACGAGCGACGCCCGCGATGTCAGCCATCGACTCCTGGTAGAGGTAGCAAGCAACGATGTGACCGGCGGCATCCGTCTCGACGCCAATCCACTCGACGACGTAGAAGTCACTGGGCCGGTGGAGCTTAGACTTGGTCGACGCGGTCGCAAACCACTTGGTCGTCGCGCGTTTATCGAACGGCAGCTCCCGGTCGTCGTACAAGTTTTCGACAATTGCCGCGTCTAGATACGTGTCTCCAAAGACCGCCCGCGCCCAGCGCTGGAAGCCCGCGCTCGAGCCACAGCCCTCAAAGAGGCTCTTGACCACGTGCGGCAGGCGCGCGTGAATGCGGGTCACGGCGCGCGCGGCCGTGAGCTCTTTCCAGTCGGGTGTTGTCTTGAAGAGCGCCACGTCGGCCTTGGCACTCAGCGGCGCCCAAAGACCGGAGCCGTCCGCGAGCAGGTGGAGGCACGTCCGCGCCCGCTTCTCCGCGTACGTGCGCTTCTCAAGATGCCGCTGCCGCTGCTGGTGTCTCGCCAGGCCCATGTTGCTGGCGGCGCGAAGTGGAAGTGCCGCCAAGATATCCGGCCGAGTGGCCACTCGCATGAACCAATCGGCGGCGGGCAATGCCAACGCGTTAATTTTCACTTGAAGTTTGTATTGGATGTCAATAAATTAAATGGGTGCATCGGCCACAGATGGCCGAAGTGCCATGCCAGTGGCGGCGCCCAGAGACATGCTCGATGACTTGCACACGTGGATGATGGAACGTGCAGCGATTGTGGCCGCGCAGACGGTGGCCACGCTCGCAAGCCTGCCACGGCGGTGGGTCGGTCGAGGCGTGGCGAGTGAGATGCACGGCAGGCGAATCTGTTCCGAACGAACCTGAGCGGCGACGCGACGCCGCTGCCTCGGTGTAACACAACATCGTGCATCGCAATGTCACTCGACGGCCTGCGCTTGAGCGACAGTGGACGGCGGGCGACGTCCGCGACTGAAACTATCGTTCTCTTGAGAGACGACGCAGTGGTGGGGTGGGGTGGGGTGGCCTGTCTACTGGTATCGTCGGCGGGCTGGTAGGAGGGCATACGCTTGGTGACGAGGCACAGGTTCCAATGGATGCTTCGACTCGCAGGTACGAGCTCTGGATGCGCGCCTCGCTCGAGGATCTTAAACGACATCGCTGCGGGGGCTGTGCTGAACTGGTCTTGCACTCAGCATCGTCCACCAGCTCGAGGTCGTGATCCATCATTAAGGTAGTACCATGGCGAGAACCGCTCGCGCCTGCAAGCAGCCGCCCGGAGCTGCTTCTTGGCAGCGGCCCGCATCCGCTGTCGCCTGCCAGCGAGGTCGGTCGGCTGGCCTGCCGGTCCATTTGGATCGCACGCAACCGGATCCGGATGCGTGGCCGACAGTGCAATATCCACTCACAACGAGAGATGGCCACCACGCATCCGATTGCCGTCGCCATCGGCGCCGACCACCAGGCGTCGGACGCGACCAAAGAGCGCGCCGAAGCATTCAAGAACCAGGGCAATGAGGCGCTGAAGGAGCACAAACTGGCGCTGGCCGTCGAGATGTACACGACGGCCATCAGCCTGCTGCCCACTGCCATTTACTACTCGAACCGCGCGGCCGCACATATCAAGATGGAAAGCTATGGCCTCGCCCTGGAAGACGCGACCGTGGCAATCAAGCTCGATCCCACGTACATCAAAGGTGCACTGCGACATGGCGACAAGTGTAGGTTCACCTGGGATGGCTTTGCTAGCGTACTACCGCCGCGCGTCCGCCAACCTTCCACTGGGTCACCTCAAAGACGCGCTTCGTGACTACCGCACTGTGGTCAAGATGAAGCCGTCGAGCGCCGAGGCCAAGGGCAAGCAAAAGCTCTGCGAACAGCTTATTCGCCAGGCCGCCTTCGCCGAAGCCATCCAGTCGGAGCGCAACCGACCACTCTCGGACACGATCGACGTCGCTTCTATGGGTACACCTCGCCTTGGGCCTTGCGCTCACATTTCCTCTAGTCGTCGACTCGGCGTACGATGGGCCCCATCTGCCAGCGACGTTCACGTCCGAGTTCATGGTGCAAGTCCTCGACCACTTCAAGCGCGGCAAGTTGCTCCACCGCAAATACGTGATCCAGGTGCTGCTTTCGATCAAGGAGCTTTTCATGTCGTTGCCGTCGCTGCTGCGCGTGCCCCTTGGCACCCACGACGGTGCGCGCATCACGGTGTGCGGCGACACCCACGGGCAGTTTTACGACGTGTGCAACATCTTCGAGATGAATGGCCTCCCGAGCGAGACGAACCCGTACCTGTTCAACGGCGACTTTGTGGACCGCGGCTCGTTCTCGCTCGAAGTGGTGCTGACGCTGTTCATCATGAAGCTCACCTTCCCGGCGCACGTCCACCTGCTGCGCGGCAATCACGAGTCCAAGAACATGAACAAGATCTACGGCTTCGAAGGCGAGGTCAAGCACAAGTACGACGACGTCGTGATGTCGCTCTTCACGGAGGTGTTCAACTGGCTGCCGCTCGCTGCCTGCATCGAGCAGAAGGTGCTCGTGGTGCACGGCGGTCTCTTCCACCAGGACGGCGTTTCGCTCACCGACATCGAGAAGATCGACCGCAACCGCGAACCGCCCGAGAGCGGCCTCATGAGCGATCTCATGTGGTCCGACCCGCAGCCATTCCCCGGCCGCGGCCCGTCAAAGCGCGGCATCGGCCTCAGCTTCGGCCCCGACGTCACCAAGGCCTTCCTCGCCCACAACAACCTCGGTGCAAATGCCCACAGCCACCGCTGCTAACTGCCGCGTAGAGCTGCTGGTGCGCTCGCACGAAGTCAAGGACGAGGGCTACCTCGTCGAGCACGACGACAAGTGCATCACGGTGTTCAGCGCGCCCAATTACTGCGACCAAATGGGCAACAAGGGCGCGTTTATCCACTTTTACAAGGATCTCAAGCCGCGGTTCACACAGTTCACGGCCGTCGTACGCTGCCGCGGCGCTCACTTGCGACTCACACCACCCCGTAGGAACACCCACCGATCCGCCCCATGGCCTACGCCGGCAACATGGGCGGCCTCTTCGGCTTGTAGCTTTGAGAAGACGACTATGATACATTACTGGCGCGCGGACTTAGGCGTCGCCGTGGCTACTGGTACTAATGGCGTTGCTTTGGCTGCTCCACACCGATCCGTCGAGGCCGTAGATGGTGTGGTAGTCGCTCGTGAGGTCGAAAGCTTGGAGTGCCTCCATCGAGCACACAAAGTCGCACGGACTGAATCGAGCGAGCACCGGCACTTGCGTCGAGTGCAGGCTCAGCGTCGGGTACAAGTCGATGTCGGCTGGCACCCGCAACTCGCACATGCCCGACACAGCGATCGATCGCGCCGTGAGCTTGCCAAACTGTACCTAGCGGCGGTTATAAGTGTCGTGATGGCGTCCGACGCACGTACTTGAACGATGTGCGTCAGGGGGGTGTCGGCGTAGCGATATACGAGGACGCCGATGGTGGAGGTGCCTGTTGCAACGAGCGACTCGATCGGCGTCACTTGCAGCGACGGTGCCAGGATCGTTCCGGAGCTGAAGAGCCCAATCTAGCTGGTGTGAGCCACGGGCAGCCACAGACCGGGCGCACCGAGTGCTTCTGGGTGCCCACAAGAGCGTTCAGGGGCAGCGTTGCCGGCGAAGACAGACCGATGCATGACGTGATGAGCGATGGAGCTTGGACGATGCTCATCTCGAAGTACAGCGCCTTGTCGACAGGAAGGGCCACGTTGGCGCGTACGGTGCGGTACAGGCCTTGGTGGATCTGGCCATCGTGTGAGCGCCTGCTAGAGGCATCGGTGTACCTTGGTGGCGCAGTGGCCGCCGCACGACAGCTGAATCTCAGGCGCGCAGTCTTGGGCGTTGAAGCATGGCACGACGATCTCTTCTCGCAGCTTCCCTTGCAGCATGGCTATCGCCTCGTTGGCCTCGCGTCACAGCAGCCAGCTACGTACCAGCGCGCTCCTGCCGCAGTTGGTCTCGGGCGTGGTACAGGAGGTCCGTGGAGAAGGACGAAAGCGACGCGGTCATCTGCGCGCGCGCCTTGGGCGATGTCGGGATTGACTGCGGGGTGAGCCCTGTGTTGAAGGTCGCATGGGGGTTTGAAAGTAGCTACGGATAATGTGAAGAGAGAGCGCAACCGGGCAGGACGACCTCATGCCGAGGGATCGGTGGCAGTTGCACCGTGGCTTCAAAGGGCCGCGCAGACATCTGCACAGACGCGGCGCATGGGCATTGGTTCGGGGTATGGAGACGACGTACCGTGAAGTGCATCATGCGACGCATGCGTTTGCTCATGAGGTTGCCGTCCTTTTCTCTGTATTCGAGAACGATGGCAAGGACTGCAAATGGGGTATGAGATATGTCGGGCGTCTGAGATTGTGAGAACGTACATGTGTCTTGGTACGGCGTCAAGGATGGCTCGTGGGATCTGGTGGGTGGAAACTTCATGGCCGTGGGCGAGTCGGGCGGCGACGACGACATGCATGCAACGCAATCGTAAATCTTGCCGAGCTGTGCGCATGCCGACGGCACGTATGGAATCGCTTGTGCGCACGAGTAGATTTGGTCGTACGCGGCATGTACAAAGGCCGAGATCCACTTGATTGCTGCAACGCATTGTGCATAAGACACCACCCGAGGAGATGTGACGTACTGTCGATGAGCCACGTGATGAAGCCACCAGCATCCGAGGCCCAGATATCGCACGAGTTGACCTTGTCCGTCCACGCCTCGGAGATTGATGGCAACGATGTTCCTGCTATGTCAAAGTGCAGAAGCTGGTGCAAATGCCGTTTGGCGTCTTGGACCACGTCGCTGGAGACACCGAACTGCTCTTGGATATGGTCGATCGAATGCAAGATCGCGAGGCAGACCATGAGCATCTACGCTACGTGAGCCTCGTTCCAATGGAGCTGCCTACGTGGTTCTTCGTGTTCTCTGCCGTCTGCAGCCACGAGTGGCTATAGTACTTGGTGTGCATCGCGGTCCTGTTGCAGCCGCTGAGAAATCGGATCTGCGGGTTTCCGCCCAAAATCCCAATATTAATTGTCGCAGGTTTGCCTCCCACGACAACCCACTGGGTCTCACAGGTGCCGACAGTTCCCATCCGTCGAGGCCACCTTCTGTCTGTTGATGCAACACGATCCAGGAGAGCATGCGAGGCTTCCGAAGTGTAGTTTATGCCCGCGAGACGTCCAAGGGACGGCTAGCGGACACAGCGCTCGGCCACAGGTGTTGTATATTGCATATGCATTGCCAAGGCGCGCCCAGTGAATCCGAATATGTTGAAGTACGGTACAATTAGGCTGGCATTTTGGACAAAAGGTTCCGTATTGGTATCTTCGGCGCGCCCAAGTTTGGTGATAGAGCATAATTAAACACTGTCATACAATATCGAACCCTTGGTACCCGCCCAATCGAGGCACGGGATTGGTGCATATTGGGCAATCTTAGGGTGGGATCTCGGACAGTACCAAGTGTTGATGGGACATCAAGTGCTTCAAGGGCCCACTGTCGATGGGTCGCGGCCGTATTTCTACCGCAGGGTGAAGCGACGTAATGACGATGCGTTGACAAACCTGCGCTGCCTTGGCATTGTACGCAGGGCCGGAGTCGTAACTCACTCGTTGACTCGACCAAGTACCGCGGGGGGCGAAAGAACCGGCCATGGCACAAGTTGTCGACGAGGAGACGGCATGGCCAAAGAACGCACGAGGGGGCGCGCTACGCATGGGTTGCCGTCGTACGACATGGCTGGGGAAGCGGGTTAGAACGTGCTTCAATCCTGCTACACTTCTTGAAGGAACCCCCCACTTCACGAGCATTTCGTCATCAACATCGCAAACAAGGCTGCGGTCATTGACCTTTTAAGGGCAACGTCCGTTGGGTGTCGGGTGTATCACGTCAATCTTACGACATTGTTTCGTCAGCAAGGGCCGTCGTATGATGGCGGACATGGGCCACGCTGAATGCTGTTGGCCCCCGCCCCGTCCGTTGGAGGTTGCATAGCAGAAGGCTACTTCCCTTCGCACGTTCGTCAAGACCACGGTTTAGTTCGAATGGATTCAGCGGCGCTACGTTATCCTTCGACATCGTTTTAAGTGTGGAGGCCGGCAGCTTTGATTCCCATCGGGTATTCGAGGCAGCTTTGGTCAAAACCATTCATTATGGGGCCATTCGGAGCACTTACGAATGGCAATAACGCAGAGTGATCGTTGAACGGAGATCCATCGCCTTTTAGTGCTGGTAGACGAGTTTATCCCAGGTAAATCCCGCTCAAATTTGTTGAAGCGATGTCTGTGATCACCAAACGTTCGGTTTTCGCTACGGAGTACCGCTGCGATGCGCTGAACGACATAGTTCTTGTGTCTTTGCCGTGCTCAGAAGCATGTCGTCGCTTCCTGGGACGCCACTCGCGTGGGACTGGGTGGCTCTATGAAGGCGAACGGGAACGTCGGTTGATACCGTGCGCCGCCGTTGACGAAACTTTGTTGGTTCCTCGGAGATTCTTAGCAGTAGCTTGTTGTGGTTGAAGGCCACAACAGCCACCGAGCGAGTGTAGAGCGTTGGACCTCGCCAGGGGTGGGCTTGGCTGTGTGCACCTTCGCAATGCAACAAGGACGAGACGTGATGCACATAGTTAAGATGTCGAGCCCGCAATTTATGTCTACAACACTGCTGCAGCTGCTCTGGATTGTTCCAACCCAATTATGAAATCTAGGAATTTCATGGGGCTCCACCCTATCGACCAGACCCTCCAATTTCAATATTCCCAATCGACAAAGAGCATACCCACCAGTTGAAGCTAAAACATTGATGCTATTCAAGTTTAGTAGCATCTCGCCTACGCTAAACTAGGCTACTGGATGTGATGATTTCTCGATTCTCCAGCGGTTTGAATTCGCTGTTGCGCAGACTTAATCCAATATTGTCATGGATTCTCCAGCGAATAGAAGACCCTCGTCCACCGCGCTCCCTAATAATAAATTGACATTCTGCCCGTAGCACGACAGGAAGCTTCATTAGGAACGCCAGATAATACGAGGCGCTGACTCGTGTGTACTTCGCATTTGAAGTGTCTCTTAACACGCTACTATTTTACACTCTCGCAAGCGTTCATCTAATGGCAAGGGGTTCAGAAACGCCTCCTAGCCAAGGCCGTAGTCGAATGTTATACAACTATGTTTCAACAAAGTTAATGCCTAATTGGATTGTGCGCATGATGTAGACGAAGGGGCAACTTGTATATGCCTGCTTGCAACTTGTTGAGGACAAGAAAGCTTCAAGTTCGCAGCACGTAAGGACCGTTCATGGAGTCAGTGTTCTTACGAAATTCAATGCCGCCGACGGAGAACAAGGTACGGCAGCAACGGCGAAGCCAACAGCGATCTTGCAGGAGGGCGGTGTTGTCTTGGTAAAGTAATTTTGTTGGCCGAGTAGATCACGGCATTCAGAAACGAAACCGAGATGATCATCGCGACGGGATCGAAGGCACCGAGACCGACATCTGAGTGCTGCATCAAAAGTCCCTTTCAAAAGTGGATCCAATGTGGGAAATTATGAGTTGCGCCCCCGAAAGGCCAACTGTAGAACTCTCTCTGTGGCACCTAGGGTTTGCATGTTTGTGCGCAATACACGCAAATGTAAAACTCGTTAGTTTAGTCTTTACATCGCTGACTGAATCAACTGAATTAGACCAAATGTATATAGATCGTGGCTGGGCCAAACCATCACACAAGAGAACGTTAATAAGGCATGTTTCTGAACGACCTCTCAAGGCAGTATCAAAAGTGCACTTATCGCAGTAGGACCGGTGTTGACAATTGCTGAAGGATCAATCAGTCGCTAACGCTCGAACACGTCTGTTTTGCGCCACCCAACACTATTGCCAATCGCTCGGAGGCGTTTAGACCAAACCGACACGGTGAATTACGATTTTTATGTATTAGCTGGAATAACGTAAAGACATCAATCCATCGCACGCTGGAACCTCGCGCAATAAACATCACGGACAGGCTTCCGCACTAGCAGGACTAAAACACACCGCTTGTAGCTGCATATATATATGCCAATTCCACTTGAGCAACGAAAGTCGTTGCAAGATGATGAGTTGCTTGGTAGTCGTGTAATGGTGGAAGACGTTCGAAAGTACTAAGTTGATTCTATATAGCAATTGTTGACATACTTCCATTTGCTTAAATGCTGGTTGTGTTCTTCTAGTACAGCCTTGCGTACCCCGCTGAGTGTTTCTTCCTGGGCAGCAAAGATGCCAACGACATCACGTCCATTGATGCCCTTCCTGGCTACGTGCCCCTTCGGCATGTTCGAGCACTCTGGTTTCTGTCTGTTTGCTGTCGAGGTTTCTTGGCAATTATTGACGGGTTGCATCGTATGCACCGATGACGCGAAGTACACCTTTCGTGTATCAACAATTGCCCGATACGTGTCGTAAAACCTGCACATTATCAGGCGTCTATCGAACGTTGGGATATTGGGATGCCCCTATCCGACGACTTCGTGCCAGCGAGGGCAAAAATGAGCCGCAGCAATACTTGTAGGATCTAGAATGGCATTCAAACAGCACAAGTGGTGCGCGTGTACAGCTGACGAGCGTCAGTTGCAAGCTACTAGTACTTGTACAAGGTCATACCGGTGCATATCCACCATATTATGAGGTTAAATGGAATAATTGTCATATGCTGGCAATTGTTGAATGCTTGAATTAGTCGACAATTGCCATCGGCAATTGCGCCAAAAGATCCATGCGCGACGTAGCCGTAGCACCACTTTTCCATATCTCTGCTCATGGACGCCTCCAAGCTTGCGTCGATGATCGCTTCCATCGCAACGGCGCTCGAAGCCCACGCCGCGTCCGCTGACTCGCTGGAAAACGTTGAGATTGTCGTCTCCGACGGCGTCGTCTCCGTGCTTCCCCGAGCCGACGCAGCTTGCTCCGTTTTGGGCTGCACCAAGTTCGCCAAGATCCGCGGCCACTGCATCGTGCACTGGTCCCAGCGGGACACAGACGACTGCGCAAGTCCACGGTCGCCCGAGGCCACCGAAACCAGCCGCGAACCAACGATGAGCCCCTGTGTTCCGCCAACAAATCGTGTCGTCTGCAAAGCCAAGCCAGCGCCGGCCACTCGGATGTGCAAAACGCCGGGCTGCCAGTCGTATGCGCGCCGGTACGGCCGCTGCTCTCGTCACGGCGGAGCCAGCATGTGCCAGGTCACAGGGTGCACTACACCATCGCAGACAGGTGGGCGTTGTCGAGTGCATGGCGGGGGCAGCCAGTGCAAAGTGGGTGGGTGCACCACGTTCGCACGTCTCCACGGCTACTGCCTCGAGCACTACGAAGAAACCCTTAAACAAGCCGTGATGGCCAAAGAGTGCTAGCTACTAACTTATAATCGCAACATGTTATTTTATATATGTGCACGGTATTCTCCTGTCCAGATCACGGCAATTATTCGATCGCATGGCCAATTTTCACATAACAAGCTTCCGCCTCGAAGTTTCAAGCGGTGGTTCAAAGCGGTGTTTGTAGCAGAGCTGAAACGCGAATCGAAGAGTCCAGGAGGAGAGCGGTCGGATGGAGGCTTCAGGACTTGATACTTGTGGCTTTCCAGCGTGGAGATGCTTTCACTTGCCTCCAAATCCCGGATCTGTTCGGGTCAATTGAAGTTGCTCACTACAAATTTCAAGTGCAGAACTCGGCACAAAACTGGTCTTCCTCCACGATGATCACCGACGCCGTTCTTTTTCGGCGCTACTGGCTCGTCGGGTGGCTCCTTCCTGATCCAACAAGCCCAATTCTCGCAGCAGCGTGAATCAACTGCTACCGCGCCGCGCCCGTCCATATCTTTCTATCGATGACATAGAAACGATGGAACCAGATTTTGGAAGTAACATCGGATCACTCCCGACATGGGTGAGGCAATGCCTCATCGATTCGCGCCCCCTTCGAGGCCTCTTCTAGCCTCTTGAGCATTATGAACCGTCCGATCTACCGTATACCTCACCACCATGACAACCAACCTATTTTGGTGGTCGAGGCTCCGCTTGTTCAAAGTGGTTCCTAGTGCACTTTCCATGGCACCCGCAACCACCGCCTTCCAGGCCAAGTCATCTAATGCCTGCAGATGCTGTGAGGAGACTGTGAGCACCCGTTGGCGGCCGGCAGCATGTCGGGATGCGGTGGCGGCCGTCGTCGTCGCTCTTGAGGAAGTCAGTGCGAGTTTGCCTTCGAAGTTCGAGGGTATCCGAAGATCGCAGGAAACGGCCGCGTTTGATTGGCCGAGCGGCGGACTTCCGTGGATCGCAAGCGGATCAACATTCTGCTGGCAGCAAGGAGACCACAGGAAGAAGGGCAAGGAAGAGACCAGCATGGACCGCTCCGCGCCGCCGCTCGCCCGCGCAGCCCCGGCCCCTCGTAAGTCTATCGACTCCATCGAGGTCTCGGCCACGGGCTCTTGGTCAAAGCACCCCCAACTGTATATGCAGCGCGTCTACTGCGCGCTTGAATCGTCGCGCAAGTGCGTGGCCACGTGGACATGCAACGGCACGGCCTTCGCTGTGCTCGACATTCCGGCTTTCGAGGAAGAGATCCTGACCGTCTACTTCAAGGGCATCCGCTTCCACTCGTTTGCACGCATCCTCAACGGGTACGGCTTCAAGCGCGCCAAGCGCAAAGACGGCACAGCCTACGACTTTCAGCACCCACAGTTCCGCCGGGGCAACTGGAAGAACCTCCCACGGCTCGCCCCCAAGCGCAAGCCCGTCGAGGAAGTCATGGAGAAGCGCGTCGAAGACCTCACGATCCTCTGCGGAGAGCTCCAAAAGAATCTCAAGGAAATGCGTAATGAAATCGGCCGTCTACTCCAAGAAGAAGAGGAAGAAGAGGAGCACGAAGAGCGCCAGCGCCAGGCAGCCCTGCGGGACGCCGACAACAACCAAAACGACGACAAGGGCCCCGCTACCTCGCCGTAGGACCGTGTATCTATAGTTTTTGTGTCCCAATTTGAACTAATTGCGTAATATTTGCCCCTCTTTTGTCGGACAACCAGGGGCCACCCAAAGGTCAGCCCACTCGGCGGCTGCTCCAAGGCCTCATCAACAGCAGCGGTATCTCTCGTCAACGTGCGAACTAGAGGCTCACAAAGTATTCTGACTATAAGAAACAGCGTACTATTGCCATTTGATCGGCAACCAATTCACACTGTCCATAGTACGACAATGGCGTCTTGTCGAGTTTCTCATGTCATCGGGAATGAAGCAAACGAGGGTTTTTTGCGACTGCAGCAATCCGGTACAAGGCTACGTTCAAGCAAAATACCATCTCTAACTCCCTGCACGTTGGCCTTCGTCTTTGTTTCATGCATAGAGGTCTTTGGCAGGTCTTAGTTGTGCACGCATCCTCTGTTTGGCTTTGCATGTCCTTAAGTAAATCAGTTCTACTCGTTCCTGATGGTCAACCTGGCGCACCGAAAGGCTACCGCGGCTGCTCACGCCGATGTGGCCGCCAGGTCGTGGAATATGTACGTAGGCTCGCTGGTGAAGACAGCAACAAACGATGTACGTAGCTCCTGTGGCTTTTGGACGAAGCAACTAAGCACCCTTTTATCATACCTACCACCTCACCGCCAACACGATAACCAAATCATCTACAAAGCCCACAGTATCCCAGGTCGCAGATCGCAACGTCTAGTTTTTGTTCCAATGGCGTATAACGATGCTTCGCCACCGACGTCCTTTTTGCTACTCTCATGGCGGCATCCAATGTGCAACGCAAAGGAAGACCCCACCAAGATGTCAAGCTAAGTGCCGTTCACGGCGCAGCTGCCTATGATCACGAAAGCACAAGGTTGAATAGATTTGCATGTCGGGTACCTGCGCAACAAATGGGTAAGTTGTGCGCACATGACCAAGTGTGTCGAGAGCTCCTTCGCAACCGCTTCACATTTTGTTGCGCTAGGAGCTAATCGGGCCACGTCGAAAGGCAACTCGGTAGATGCTGACAAGGTCGTGGAACTGCAGTAGCGTTATCCACGCAGATGGCTGCTTCATATTACGTCGACGCCCGCTGCAAACGCTTTGCCGACGATTGCTAGTGCCAGGCCAATGGCCAGTGGCTCCGTCAAAGCCGCTGTCCATGTGGCAACAAGCTAGAACTACCATGTTCAACCGAACTCTTTACATAATGTTGACTTTGCACGCCGCCCACCCAACACAGTTATTAACGTGAGGGGCATTTTCACACGTGGAAGATCAAAGCAAAAGCAATTGCTGAGCCCAGTACACAACAAATCCCAGTGTATCTGGCTGCAGGTCCATCGCGTCTCAAACATGTGTAAAGTATGCTCCCTCTCTCAATCTCCACCCGACCCCTGCCTTTATTATAGGGCTCATAGTTAGCACGCAATTTAGAAGAATAATGAAATGGAAATATTGACTTTTACACGACCCACGGTGCATCAAATCCGTCCACGGAAGGCATTGCTTGTGCGAATGATGAATGGGGGGTATTGTCGCCGTCGTCTAGCGCCAGGCACTCCTCAAGCACGGCCACAAGCTCGGATCGCTCCGCTTCGGTGAGTACGACGGGTACGCTGGACGGCCCCACGTCCGTCTCAGAGCTCGGCATAAACCTGTGGCGCCAGCAATACCCCCGCGCTCGGGCGTTAGCTGCG
This sequence comes from Achlya hypogyna, assembly GCA_002081595.1. NCBI lineage: Eukaryota > Oomycota > Saprolegniomycetes > Saprolegniales > Achlyaceae > Achlya > Achlya hypogyna. The sequence continues at coordinate 71,615 of JNBR01001490.1, read as the reverse complement.
CAGGTTGAAACCGAGCACGGCTTGCCGCCGCCGTGAGTGATGCACCGGCGCCGGAGGTGTGCCGCCTTAACGCAGCCCTCGACGTCGCAGAGCGTCGAGCCTTGTGACCGGCCGTGCTTGTTGCAAAAGTGACCAGCACGGGCGTTGGCAGTGCAGTTGAGGTGCTGGCACAGGCGCTTGCCGCCGTGGCGAACACATAGCTGACGCGCGTACACTTGGTTCGGACACAGAAACACAGAGCACTTGTGGCGAAAGCGGTGCGTGGCGCACTTCGGAGCGTCGCCAAGCGACTCGGCGGCATTGGTGCAACGCTGGAACGAGCACAGCACTGTGGGGGCGCTAGCCATTGTTTTGTCGAATGACGACAAGCGTGAACTGCTTTAGAGTGGGACACCTCCTGGCTCACTGACCGGTTGCTGTAACCCACTTCGGAGCCACGTCGAGATAGTAATGAGGGCATTTGGATGTACTATCCTTTGGAAATGAAGACACCAGTGGCTTTGATGCAAAAGCGCCCTGAAAACGCAGCAGCGCACACTGGTGACCTTGGACTGTGGCTCTATTGCGCCACTACCCATCGAACGTATCATAAATCATGGCATTGACTGAAGTTAACTTACACAGCTTCAACCATCGAGCATACCGCGCGGGATCTGCCCAACTTTAGTGTCAGTGGAGGGAGCATCGGACACGACAACTTTGGTTGATGGAAACCATGCTGTCAGTACCACGTCCATTGTTGCATCGGCCGACAGCACTACTTTCGGCGACACCTGATGGCGTTGGGATCACCCCTGATTCCAGGGCTAACTACCTTCGCGCGGCTATCTCATCGATGCGAATCACTAGTATCAAATGCCCTAGGGCTCTCTCACGCCAGGCACGTTAGGCCGAGGAGGAATATGTCCTAGCGCACCCATCGACTACAATCGCAGCAAATGAGACGTTGCTGTCCACCTGTCTATTGCCACGGTATGTCGTCGGGATGTCGGTTGATGTTGCATTGAGTGTGAGCTTCTGATCTGGCAGGTGGCAACTCGGCATGGACAGGCGCTGGAACCATGCTGAGTTCGACGTCAAAATACTGGAGGCGCCGCCATTCCCGACGTCTCCCACGCCATTTCCATGCGCTCCCCGTCGTCAACACCACATCCTGGGTTCCAGCCACAGCCTTGCAAGCAACATTACGCAAACGTCACCATACACCAAGCTTACGACACCATCAACTGAGCCAACATCGACAACCAGCTAACAAGAACAAAGCTCACTAGAACGACCAGCCGAACTAGACAACCAAGCCAATTAGAACGACCAAGCGGACACCCGCAGCTAAGGTGTCAACGCTTATCTCAAAGCCAGCGCCATCAATGACCAAGTTAAACACACCACGTCATCAGGAGTTCGAATATGAATCCCAGGCTCTGAGTTTGCTCATGCCCTTCAAACATGGTTCATAGGTCGACGCCCTCGACCGCCCCACATGAGACCTCCACGACACCTGCGCTGCGAAGCCTCGGCGCTTGCAACCCCAGTTCCAAAGCACCATGAACTTATAGGCTGTGGTCGCGACATGCAGGGTCTCGTCGACCGGCTGCGCTGCTTCATCCCACGGTGCAGTCCGCACCGAGTGTGCTGAGGCCGTCGCCAGGGTCGAGACGCGATGCCACTCTTGTCACCGAAGCGCAAAGGAATAGGAGGCATCGATTTACACTCGGACTAAGGCACAATGTTGTTAGTGATGTGTTGAAACTGGTCGTAGCTACAAGACAGATGAGTTCGGCCAGTAGTGCGCGGCGTCCTACCGGCGGTAGCCAAAGCTGTTGAGGCTGCGTCGGACGAGCTTCATGACGTGTGGGATCACTTGCTCCGGTGTGAGCTCCAGCGCAAAGAGCTGCTTCGTTTGGAAGAGAATGTCGCGCGGGTTGCGGTGCAAAAAGCACGGACACGACGAGTCTTGGGCCATGATTGCAATCATCATCAGAATCGTGTCGACGTTTTGCTACGCACCGATGAGCTCACGTCGCAGCGCTTGATCATACCCGCAGGGCAAGGAAGCCCTGAATGAGCAACGTCACGAACTCGCGGAAGTACTCCGACTGGCTGCCACCCATCGCATCGACCATCTCCGTCGTGAGCTTGAACGGCACGCGCCGCTCCAGCGAGAACCGCCCGCCTACGCCGCTGTCATCCGCAGCGTCCCATGCAAGGTCGTGTACCTGGCTGGATGCCGAGGATGAAGCCGTAGTCGATGTGAATCAAATGGCCCTCTGAGTCAAGCATGATGTTGCCATTGTGACGGTCCTTGATGCGCAGGATGTAGCATACAAGCGAGTAGGCTGCCATGGACTTGACAAAGTTGTTCATAGCCGCCTTGTAAGCTGGCGTATCGGCCGTCCCGTACGTGTGTACAAAGTGCTGGTTGAGGCTCACGTAGCCCGGGGTGCCTTTGAGCGACGACAGCGACGTTGCGTTGCGAATCACCTCAATGATGCCCGTCGACGCCGACGTGGCAATGATACCATAAGGCAGCAGCCACAGGTCGAGTTCCGCGCTCGCAAAGATGTCTCGGAACTGCCGGATCAGCTGGAGGCACAGCACCTCTTGGCGCAGATCGTCGTTCGACTTGACAATGAGCGCGCTGCAGTCCCAGTGATCGGGGAACTGCGACGCCACGCTCGACGATGCCAGCAAACGTTTTCTCTTCGACTCGAAGTCCTCGCCAAACATCGACTTGACCGCAAGCTGCCGGTTGCGACGCTTCTCGCGGATGTATTCGCACATGGCCTCGACCTGGCCCTGGAGCTCTTCCCACTGCGCAAACGTCTCGTCGCGGTCGGCTGCCTCCGGTGCGACGTGCCGCAAAATGGCCGAATCCACAAGGCGCAGCAGCTCCAGCGTCTTCTCGGGCTGCAGCCGATCAAAGCCGGTGACGAGTTCACCGCCGTCCGTGTCTTCACGCTCGAGCGACCGTGCGGCGTTCGCAAGGCTTGTGTAGCGTGTCGTGCCGCGCTTAGTGTGGAGAATCGTGGAGGCCGACATGCCGGCGTCGTCCGGCTTTACAGTGCACACAAAGAGCGTCGCATCATCGTTGGTGAAGAGGACGGGGTCGTCGTGGTGCTGGACGTTTACTACACGCGGTTAGGCCGGCCCGTCAGACCACCGACAACGTACCGGGCTCAATGAGCTCGTTCGTGAGCAGCTCGCTGCCGAGCCAAAGTGCGTGGGCCTCGTTGTGCGATATGCCCGACGATTGCATCCACTCGACGCATTCCTTGCCCGAGAACGAACAGACCTCTTCGTACGGCTGCACATGCAGCCCCATGCGGGCTGCGATCGCCTCGACCGTGATGCGCCCGAGCGCTGCCGTTTGACTCATCGGCGCCGCACTGCTGTCGTGCGGCTTGGTCTCCTTGGTCGCCGGCGCCTTTGCCGGTTTCGCCACGAAGAACGCCATCATCTTCATCGCGATCGTTTCCAGCTGCTCGTACGTGGGCTTCTCGGCGTCCGTCGGCATGAGCTCAAGTCGCAGGCTGCCGCGCTGCCGCTGGAAGCTGTCTGACTTGCTCCGTGGCTTATCCTACTCACGAATCAGCGCCACGTCGTCCGCCGACCGCACCGTGCTCTTGACCGGGTCGTCGCACACTTGGATGAGTTGCTCCAGGTGCAGCGGGTTGCCGCTGCTGCAGAGGCTGCCCGACCGACGCATGCGGCCGCTGCTGCCAAGGCCCGAAAGAGGCATCGGCACTGGCAAGAGGGCCACGTCCGACACGCTGCCGTCGACGCTCTCGTCGTCCTCCTCGTCTTCCTCAGACAAAGGCTGTACCTTCTCAATGTGATGAAGGCTGCTCATAATGTCGTCCGTGCGCAGCACTTGGCCAATCTCGTCGTGGCCGAGCGACGTCGACAGCGGTGGCGGAGCGACCACCGCCGTTTCCTTCTCCTCCTCCGACAGCATCGACTGCGCGGGCGTGAGCCACAGCGTCTCGGGCACACTCGGGAGGTTCTCGACCTCAAACCAAACCATTGTTGGCGCCCGCGCCTTGGTCGTAAACACCGCACCCTCCGCAAGGCAGATGGCCACAAGGCGGCGCAACGGCTCGTCGCAAGTGCCAAGTGGGTAGAACGCATGCTCCGGCAGCGAGAGCTTAGCGAGCTCTTCCGGTAGTGCCTCCTTGCGCGTCTTGGGGGGCAGGAAGCGCAGCGCCTCGGCCACTTCGCCGAGGCGATCGATGAAGGCCAGCTGCGTCGTGAACACGTTCTGCTCGAGTGTTGGGTGCCGGGGCGCCACCTTCATCTTGGACACAGGCGGGAAGCTCCAGTCGGCTGGGAGTACGCAGCCAGCGACACCCGCGTAGATGGGGCCAAGTACAAGCGCCGAGTTGCCAAAGTTGGCGCTGCCGTTCGACGGAGTGGCCGCGGGAAAGAACCGAGCAGGGCTTGGTAGAAAGTCGGGTGTAATCGCGTTCAAGCCTTCGTCGTACTGCTGCAGTGCCAGGAGCCGATCAAAATACGTTTGGATCAAGTCCGTTTGGATGGGCATCGTGCGAAGATCTGTATCGGGTGCGAACGTAAAGGCATGCGCGCCGTCTTGGTGGTGCACCTACGACGCCATGAGCACCGCGAACCGAGGCCCACAGAGGTACAAGCATGTGCAAGTTGTACAACGCCAGCTTGCTGGGTGCAAAGCGGTTCTTGAGGTACTCGGGAATGCTGAGCTCCGACTGCCCAAAGCCCCAGCCGCAAGAGTCGTCGATTGTAGCGCGCATGAGCCAGTGGATCGACGTCGCAAGGCGGACATGATACGTGGCGGCTGTCATGAGCAGTCGCAGCAGTAGCGTCCACTTGACGATGTGCGCATCATACTCGGTCGACGCCCACAGATGGAAGAGCTGCGGCAGGAAGAACTCAAAGTCCGGCATGTGCGACGCGCTGAGCGTCAGCAGCTTGAGCACGATGACGCGGTAAACCTCATCGCTATCCTTGCGGTGCAGATGCAACGCCTGGATGGCGTCGGACACACCAAAGTCGGGCTCGTTGATGGCTTCCTGGACCGTTTGAAGCATCGCAACCTAGCGAGCACAACTTAGCCGGGCAGAAGCAGCGTTGAAAACTACGTCTTCGGTCGTCATCTTGGGCTTGCGCTGGGATACACGGGGCGAGTTGCGCTGGTGGCGGTTCTTCACAAAGACCTGCAGCACGCACCGCAACAGCTGGATGAAGCGGTGCACACGGAAGCAGCGCGTGCACTGGCGCTGAGGGCCCGTGAGCGTCGGCAGATGCGGCAAGGGCGCGAAGTGGTAGCTGTGGTCCGAGCAAACGCTGTCGCCGCAGTTGCGGCAGTGGTGCTGGCGCTTGGTGTTGTCGAAACGCACCGTGCATTTCGGGTGCGCGCATGTGGGCTGGCCCTTGAACTTTGGTGGCTTCTCCTTTTCCTTGTTGGGGCGGATGAGCGTGAGGCCGCCAGGTGACGCGGCAAGGAGGGACTGCGACTGGGGTAAGAGCGCCGCGTCGCGCATCTGTAGTTGCGCGGCATCGATGGCCTCGAGGGCATATTGGGTCCAGAGCACCTTCTCGCTTTCGGAATCGGCCGCCACGTTGTACGTGGCTTGGGACGTCGAGAAGCGGAACGCGTTGCGGTACAAGTGCATCATACCCTTGCCGTCCCATTCCTCGATGCGCTGGACCTCGGCTTCCATGTGCGCATTTGACAGGTCACGCGACGACTCGCGCGTGTAGAACCGATAGAGAAGCACACCCACAAGTCGACAGTAGTAGCGCTTCATGCGGTGAATTCCTGGCCCGTGCTCGCGCATGTTGAGAAAGCCTGCGAGCCCAATCGCGCTGATCTCCGTCGAGCTTCCCACAAGGCCTGATCCCTGCGCGATTTGCTCCGACGCCGTCATGCGCGACGGCGATTCCGAGTACGACGACGGCGTTCGCGACGACGGCGGCGACGGCGCAAGGTCTTCGAATACGGCCGCCGGTGCCGAGTTGCGGGCGATGACCGTGTGATCGTCTATGGAGAGCGTATGTATCGCCGGTATCGCCGGCACAGACCCCGGCCGCGTCTTGGGCTTGGCCACCTCGAGGGCCACGTCGTCGGCCGGAGTCGCCATGGGAAATCCGGTTGTAGAGGTCCGTAAAGGGGAAACCTCCCAAATCGCATACTGCGTGACGTCGGAGTGGCGTTTGTCGTATGTAATGGCCAGAGTAAAAAACAGTTATTATACAAAATACAAGTCAATCGGTACAAAACAACAAAAAAACGAAGTGTATTTATAGTTGGTGTATGCAATTTCACAGGTTTGGGCCATGCCAATTACACAAGCTGCCAACGCATTGCACATGGGCACGAGCGATTACACAGTCCGAGCCGTGGAGAGAAGATGCCTCCAAGGCGGGCTTCGTAGTGGTCGACCGCTTGCTGGAGAGGCGAGGCTGGAAAACGAGGGAGGGCGTAGCGCCGGGCCGTTGATATTGACGGGAATTGTTGTGTGTTGAAACAAGAATGAGATGTTGCGATCGATCTGCGACTGACTCGAAGAACATGACAGTTGAGCATGCTATGCGCTGGTTCAAATGCTCCTTTGTTGCAGGATCATGTACGAAAATGACGTTTGATACTCGAGAAAACGTTGTCAGGTACAGGTCGCGGTCGAAAGTGCACTTGCATCAAACGATATACGCAAACAAGTTAGCACCAAAATGAACAATTTTCGATATTTCGGAAAGGTCATTTTAGTGCTCTCGTGGAAATGGGAACTGATTTACCGTAGACTGAAGGTAACAACGATGAGAATATCTCCAACGCGATGCAGCCGTAGCGAAGGTTGTCTGTGCTGCAACAGGACGGATTTCCATTTTAGAGGGCCAGCCACTCGTACGTCGTTTATCTATCAATGGTAACGTTTTGGCGAAATGGGCAGCGTCCACTGTTGGTTTGGGTCACTCTTTTGTCGTAACGTGCTCGACTCGGACCTTGACAAGCTCGTCCTTGAATCTCGAGATGGCCACCGAGCAACGCGTGGAGCCGCGCCACGGAGGCTCACACTTGGGACGAGTGCCAACTTTTCTCGTCGACACGCCGAGGTTGCCACGTTCATCATGACCAATTGCATCTCCGATGACTCCACCTGGGGTCCTGTCGCCCTTTGGTGTTGTTTTCGAATGCGCCGCACTCTCTTTCTACGCCTCATGCCTAAGTTGTCTAGTTTGTGAAAATACCGTCACTACTTTGGTCGCGGGTACGACGGCCTCGTCTGCGTCGGCGGTAATCGTGCGCAGCTTCTCAGGGCTTGCGTAAATTATTTGTTCGTTCGCAACGTGCTGTCCAAGGAGTTTTAGCTGTGGGCAAACACGCGCGAGGCAAAGCAATTCACCGTTTGCTTTGAGGCCTTGATGCAAGTCATCAACTGACCGCTCTTTGATTATCGTTTGCCTCGTCAATCCCATAGATGCTCCGATATTGCTTCACTGCGGCAATTTATGGCTTCAAAGCAGCCAACGATATCTTTTGGCTGTTCAAATGGCTATGAGGTGGTATTCTAACGTTAGACGTGAGCCTTGAGGAATGCGACACCGTTATGGCTTTGGCAGAGCTTCGCGTTGTAGCTGCTCTAATGATCAACAGTTATTGTGATGTTCAGCTAATTTGGCCAACGAAATGAGCCTACAATTCGTAGTTGCTTTTCTACAATTCGTACGTGTGGCAAATCTACGAATCGCAGGACGCGCAACCTATAAACCTATGGTCCATGCATGCTAATTGCTGCTACTGTACTGGCCCAACGAAATGTTACTGGACTGTACGAATGGTCGTGTGAAAATCGGCCATTCGTGTTTTTGTACCATGTGTCATCAAATCGCAGTCCAAACCTTTTCAACAATTCGGACGACATCCCCAGGCGTGTACGAATGGATACTTAAGAGCGTTGGCGAGCAACCACAATTCGTATCCATCGCCTCAATTAATCGTACAAATGTGGGTACGATTTATTGAGGCTATGTGTACGAATTGTGAAAGCTCCCCAGCGCTTTAAGGTATCAATTCGTACACCCCTGGGATGTCATTGTCCGAATTGTTGGGATTTGGACTACGATTTAATGACACAAGGTACGAATGTCCGATTTCAGACGGCCATTCGTACTATCCAGAAACAAATCGTTGGCCAGTAGTAGCAATTAGCATGCTCGGACATACATAGGTTGCGTGTCCTACAATTTGTAGATTTGCCGCAATGTACGAATTGTAGAAAAACCACAACGATTCGTAGGCTCATTTCGTTGGCCAAATTAGCTGAACTTCAATAAATGGAAGATATCAACACTAGAGTAGTACTAATTCGTGTATTGAACAAAATACAATGCATTGCCGATCGCCACGAACCCAAACACATTTTCTCGTAAATATTTTGCATTTTGAAGCTTGAAATTCCTCAGTACTTCACAAGGCTTAGGAATCGATGGAGCCAAAGTATGAATGAGGCCCAGCCACAGGCAATTTTGTTCCATTCAAGATGAATAAGGCGACGTGTCGAAAAAAGGTGCAACTAGCAAACTGACATATCGATATAGGATATCACATTACTTTAACTTTTCCTCGGCTACCTGTCCGCTTGGTATGTTTGCGTCCAAGGGGACTATGCTTGGAGCAATGACCCTTGACGCGCGCAAACGACGGGCACCCTTTCGTTTTACACAAAGTGCCGCCGCCATGCATGCGGCATAGTCCCCGCGATTGAGCGGGCGTCGTGCAGCCGTCAATTTGACACTCGTTTGAACCACCATGGCGAGAGCAACGACCAAGACGTCGGGCGTACGAGTAGCAGCCCACCACCTTGCATGCGCGACTGGCGAGTATCGCCTTTCTCTCGATGCTGCTCGAGCGCTTGGAGAAGCTGGGACTCGTCGCTCCTGACATGACAAAGACGCTGTCGCGGGGCATCGCGCAGGGCTTGTCCAAGTGATGGTAAACGGGGTTATTCGAGACTTCGGACTTGAGACCATTGGCGCGGCTGTGAATTAAACAGAGCACATAGATTTTGGCATATCGAGTGCACCCGTGGACGCTGCAAAGCATTGTGGATGACGACGACAGAATTTAAATGTCGCGTGATGTGATGCAAGCAGGGTTGAAGCTGCATACTATTATAATACAACCCGACGAGGCGCCCCGACCCTGCAAGGAGTCCGTTTCTTGTGGTACGTTGTTCTCTCTTCGTACCGCACTGTCACTCGTGCCCGACGCCATTTCTTTCGATATCCGACTTGGAGCAGCTCGTCTGAACGTTGGGCTGTAATTGCGAGCAACAACAAACCTATTATATTGGAGTAGTTTCCGAGTGGCCTCATCAACGGACACTATGTTGCTAGTTGGTGCTTGTGATGCCAGTCGTGCAAAGCCATGGTGGTCGGATGGAGACATATTTGGGGGACGACAACCGGTGTTGGTCGTCCCAAAATCACGACTAGGGCGTCGGTGACACCAAAGTTCACGAAACGTTCGACACCAAACCTGAATATCATGTGGATGTACCTCTTTCGATTGGTTCATAAGAATTGCTAAACATACATGACACATAATTGCGTACTAGCGCATCGTAAATCTCCTAAAACGGCACTTCCTGCAGTGCCAAAAATTCCGACAATTACATCACCTCGTTGGATTGTCGACGGTGTTTTTAAAAGTGTTTTTAAAAGGCGGATGCGGCTTTTTACATCGAAACTTCTCCATTTATGACGAGCAGGTATAGTGCTTAACATAACAAAAATAGCTTACCCTTTTTAAAGCCATTCAAAGTAAAAGGTCGCAAGGAGACAAGCAGCCTCTTGCATCGCTGACCACGTAACCGCTGAGTGCGAAGTATGGCCCTGGTCGCCCCGCAGGGAAGTTTTTAAATCGTATTTCCTTGGGCGAGTTTACCTAATGCACATACAGAAAATGGTCGATCGCTGCAAAATGGAGATGTGAGCTAGGGAGGGCATGGAGCCAACGCGAGAGTGTGCGAAGGAGCGTCAACGCTTGAAATTGAAAGTCGTGTAATTGGTTTTTCAAAGCACATTCGCTGCAACCGTTCAAAATTCATGCGATCCACGATGACTGCGGTTACGTGGGCCAGCAACCTGTGGCCTTTGGCCGTTGGAAAACACGGACACCTCAGCAATCACCGTTCAGATTTTGAAGAGCAACCACGTGAGGCAAGCAGTTACGTAGCGTAAAACGCTCACAAGACACTCTTCATGAAGTTCATGAGAATATGTAAGTAAATGTTTCAACTTCTTTTATCTAGCCGCATGGAATCGATCGAATTCACGAACGCCGTCATTGCCCGCTATATTTTTGACTCATACAAACCACGTCAGTCGGTAGGATTCCATTTACAGACGAGCTGTTTTAACCTGCGACCCTGATTGGCAACTAGTTTATCATCCTGTCACACTGGTTGCACTATACTGAGTTCGCTATCCGCGGTACGGTTTCGATGGTGAATCTCTTCTTGTCGAGCCTGCGTGGTATTTGAAAACGCACTTGCGTCGCTGCACTCCAGTGTCCATTCCAGGTACGGACACGAGGGTGAGCCACCCTGTGGTTTAATCTATGCGCACTAAAGACCATGCGCCAGTTCGTCAGCCCTGGTTGAGCCATGAAAAAATGCAAGAGTTGACGGGTCGATCGTATCGAGTGATAAAAGACTATGGAAACGCATTCAAACGCCCAGCTCAAGACTGCCGCAGGCGAGAGTGCTTGAACACCTACGCCAGTCTAGCGATTGTTTCATGGCCCACTTTAACTTGTGTGACTACCACGCCAAGCACAAAGTGTGCAATGCCAAAATCCCGCACAAGTGTTGCGAGCATTCTTCTTCTTATAGTATGTGGCGATTCTTGCTCTAGGTACTAGAAAATGCACTGGAGTAGAATTCCTCTAAACAACGTCAATCAGAGGGGCCTTCAATCTGTGAATGTGTTGCAACTCATGAAAACCCGGACGTACTAGTTCTGGAATAAAGTTCGCTCGGTGCGTACTGCATTCAGTTAGTCTACTGAGTCGAGTACTTCCATTGACAAATCGATTTCAATTCCTCGTACATGGACACGTTATTGATTTTATTATGACGACTAATTTTGCTCACAACATGACGTCTTGGTGAGTGGCACACAGTTCTGGGTATAATTCTGGGTATAATGGCCTGGGCAATAACCTTTGATTCGAGAAAAATTGGCGCACAGCAGCACCTTGCAGACGGATCCTCCACCGTGGAGGCGACAACGTCCTCCTGTCTGTGCCGGCGTTGTGCAGCCCATCACGTTGCACGTGTTGAAGCCACCGTGGCGCGAGCATCGGCCCCGACGCCGCGCGTACGAGGCGCATCCTGGTTCTTGGCACAAGCGGTTTTGCCGAGGTCCGTTGAGCTTAAACAGCTCCCTGTGAATCGCTTGACGTGTGGGTGTCTTCACCGTCTTCATTGAAACTTCGCTGCGTGCAAAGACGCTGCGGTGAAAGGCTTTGGCTTGGAGCAGGGCTGTCTTTACTTCGATGGGTTCGTCGCGGGCGTGCACGAGACAAAAGCTTTCCGCTTTGGCGAAGCGAGAGCAGCCAGTGCTGGCGCAATGAGCATACATGGTTTAGGAACCAAAAATGAAAATAGGGGTTGACTTTCACGGAACCTTCAACCGACGTGAAACTGTTTAGATGTGCAAACGGATGATATTGCGTGGCCTGCGTGCTCAAGGTGTGAGTACACCAGCCTTGTGCGAAGAATGTGTGGCACGCTGAGGTCATTCGGTCACTACCGGACAAGGAAGCTAGTCAAGGTCGATGCAGAACATCTTCCGATCGGGTTGGCAATCGTGCTACGATGAAAAACGTATGATATTTTTGCAAAGTTATTCTCGAGATCGCTTTGGGCTGCCCCGTGTGCGATACGACACAATCAACGGGCCAAGATACACCGTAAGAACGGACCAGGAGCTATCGACCGATCGATGCTTCTGGGGTTCATGCACAAAAAACCACTGTGACTCATTTTGACGAAATATGCTTGAAGTTTAGTTGAAGCGCAAAACGTTCGACGGTCAAGAAAATTTGAAAGCGCGTTTCAAAAGTAGCCTTGTCGCGTGGCTACAGTTAACAAGTTATCTAATTATTAGTTATTCGCCCTTAAGTTCTGATCAGGAGTGAGCCTCAATTAATCAATATATTAACAAGCCATTAATGCTAATACCAACCCCCCGTCGCCCCGACGTTGTCACTGGTAGCAATCCATGAAGCCGTCAATGAGGGCTGGAAGCACAAGTTCCACATGAAAGTAGTTTTTTGTACCTACATCAATTTTCTCTTTAATCAATAATTTGCCCCTCTGCCCGTAACAATATTTTAACAAAAAGAATTCATTCTATTTTCTTTACGAAACATTTCACGAATGGAGCATTTCTTAACACAAAAGCAATCCCATCGACATTAGAGCGATGACTTATGCGCTCCATCCGTTCTTTATCGTCATCTCAATGGCTTAGCTATCGTCCATCTAGTCGCGGCATCCATGTTGTGTCTCGTCAGTGGTGGTGCAGGGTTCATTCGAGCTGCATCATCGCTGGGCTTACCGCCACGTCGCAAGAGAACGTTCAAACGGCCAGTACATTACTTCAACAGCTAATCCCGATCAGTCCGCCGACGGCGGTTGCCGAAGGCTGCTCGAGTGCATACTGCAATGGCCTTGAAATCGCGCGAAAGCCGAGCATCCCAAGGTTTTGCACAGCGTGCCACCGCCATGGGCCCGGCAACGCCCGCCTGTCTGGGCCGGCGTCGAGCACCCCTCCACGTTGCATACCTTGGACCCACCGTGGCGGGAACAAAGGCCGTAGCGCCGGGCGCACGACGAGCATCCTTCGACTTTGCACTTGCGGTTTTTGGTGCTTAATCGCGTGCAAGGTGACGCGGCGTCGTCCGACGAGGAGCTCGAGCGTGCGTAGTTGGCCTGACCATGATTTTTGAGCGAGGAGGCTTTATCAACGATGCATTTCATGCGGTAGTGAAGCAGGCAGAGCTGGTGAACTTTGGCAAACTTGGTGCAGCCACCAAGAACACAGAGGTTGTGCATCGTGTTTTCGAAGGACGAAGTTGAACTGATGTGGCGTCGTGTGTACTGCCCGCACCGGTTTCAACGATCGGGTTATATAAAGATGTTTATGAGAGGGCGCGTCTGCCTCGAACGGCAACGAAGCGCCAACGGCCGTCCCACATATGCGCGTTGACACGTCTCGGTGTTTGCGGGATCTCGTGCATACTAACCGCAAGTCACCAGGCCAGCATACTAACTGCAGTTGACCAGGCCTGGTGAGATGGGTTTCGGGCTTTAGGGTTTAGAGGTCGTGACGACGGGGGCTCTGTGACGAGCGCTGGTGCATCGCATCTGATGGGTCGGCTCTGTACTAGGTGGACGCTCTGTACTCGTGCATATTCGCAGAGCCACACATTTGGCCATCAATCGAGATCTACTGTACAATGTCAATGCGTCGAATGTCTAGCGCATGCATTCGAGACAGATACTCAGCTGGCTAGAAGCATCGATAGCATCGACTCTTGCAGCCACGCGGATGTTCCTTCATCGAACCTTCTGGTTGTCTCGATTCCTGATACCATCCACCGACGATTCGCAACTTGCGCAAGCGGCCAAGGTGGAGCAACGCGAAAGGCCAACCTTATTTTAAACCAACTCGCGTCAACAGCGCTCATCTTCTTCTCCATGGATTTGCTGTGCAATGCACAAGTCCGCGACGCCACCGCTCGTGCTGGTGCGTTAAAGCAACCGGTGGCGCAGCAAATGCGTTGGGAATGGCTTGTAGGTGGGATCGGGCAACGAGCGACGTCATGCGACAGAGCCGTGTGATTTGGTGTACATGGCGCCGTCGTCGATCGCACGACGAGACATCAATGATCCATCGGTTCCGTGCATAGGCGGTGGTGAGGAATGACGGGATTCTGATGATGGGGTCGTGCGGGACGACGATCACGTGCATGCAGCCTGCATACAATGACGTGTTGTCGAAGCACATCGGCGAGGGCAGTCCCCAAGCGCCATCTTCCTCCCACGTCTCAATCAGCGGGTGGCCAGTTCCACACGGTATCGTTGCGTGCAATGACTACGCAAGTATATGTCCATGCGCAATCTTGCTGCGAAGAGAAGCCGCCACCGCGGGACTACGACGGGACAACGCCGCGAAACAGCCACCAATAGAACTCGACCCAGTGCTCGAGCCATGGGTAACGTACCAGGCACCACTGTCGCGAGGGTAACGGCGCGTGACACGGAACGGGTTCATAAATGCTAAGCTCGCTACGATTTTACAAGCCACCAAACTGAGCAGCACGAAGAACTTCGAGGATCGCGGAGCCAGCGACGAGGAAGAAAAGCACGCCAAGCACGACCGGGCCCACCTTGTAGCCATCGTCGCGCACAATCTACGCCGCGTATGAGGCGCCACCAGCAGCACCCATGGACATACCCGCGTGGACGTCGGGACGTTGCCGCGCTTGGTGATGTTGCTCGAGTGCTTCTCGTTGCGGAGGCGGAGCTTTGCGGGCGCGGACGACATGCTGCTGACACGTGGAGTTGGAAAATGGCCTCTCGTTGCACATGTCCGGATGGCGTATCCGGACTCGTTGCGATCTTATTGGGGCACCTGGCACGCATGAGGCCAGGGCCGCGTCAGGTGCCATCCCGCCCATGCAAGTCAACACGGAATGGTCCAGGCATCGATGGTTGTTCATTTGGATATCCTGAGGGGAGTGGGCTAGCTAGGGTTTCTGTGTGGCTTGGCCGCAGACACGTGGAGCTGCTGCAAGGCGGCTATGGCCTCGCGCCGTTGCTCGCCAACGTACATTTCTTGGAGCTTCGGTAGCATCTACGCTTGGTAATGGCAAAGAGACGAGAGAACAAGTAGTGCACGTCAATGTGGTCTTGGCGAAGCTGTGCCACGAGCTTGGACGTGCAGTTGACGCGGTCGGAAAGGTCCTCCACAAGCTCCATTTGGTTCTGGCATGGAGATTCCGCGTCAGTTGCGTTTGTAGTAAGGCTACCACGACATTTGAGAGCTGTTTCGAGGTGTTGCAGTGCGCATCGTTCAAGAGGCCGAAGGCGTCTTTGAGCCGAGTGATCTCCTTTCGCAGATGCAGCAGGCTCTCGTCCGACTACAGCCAACGCGGTTAGCACCCACCGCTGTCGGTGGCTCTCCTTACTTGCTGCTGGTGCTGCCGCCTTTCGACATCAAACGCCCGTTGCCACACGACCACGCTCGCCTCAAGCTCCTTGAGCTGCGTTTTTAGCGCCGTTTCCACCGCGCTGAGGGATGCCGCTAAGGTCTATGGCGCACCTCACATGCCATGCCCACGACGCCCAGACCTGGCTCACATGCGCCGTGGCTTGCAGCTTCTGCTCCAGCTCTTCGATGGCCCGATCTGCAAACACTGTGCACGAGCTTTCTTCATGCCCACGTACGATCGTCCAGTTGTCGAGCCGCCCAGTCACGATGCCGCGCGTCGTCGGCTCGCCGCCACTAGAACGCTAAGTCCCAGATTTCTAACAATCGCGTACGTGTTCAAAGTCGGCCGTGAGTTTGGCAACGACTGCGTCTTGCCGCTCTAGTCACAAAACAAGCGTTAGCCGCCGCTGGGATGCTGGTGTCTACGAAAGTACGACGCCAAAAGGTGCATTTGTTCAAAGCCCTTGGTGAGAGTGTCGAAGAGTTGCTGGCTGCTCCATATCTGGCGCTCGTGCAACTACGGAGCGGTGTGAGGAGGTTGCTCTCGTGGACAAAGGCCTCACGCAGCGCTGGTCGCCGAGCGAGCGCAGAACATCGCCGAGAACGTGCATCACGCGCTTGGCCGCTACGGGGTCGTCCAAGTCGCCGTCCCTCGCATCGAACCGCCGCTCATGGAAGCGGGTCTACAGATAGTAATGTACACGCGCTCACATTGCAAAGTCCGCACGTTGCCAAAGTAGAAGGCTCGCTCGCGAAGCTCAATTCGGAGTCGAATGTTGTCGATGAGGAATGCTTTAAAGGCCTTTTGGACAGTGACGAGCGGGGAGCATGATGGAGATGGACAACCTGGGAGCGGACATCGCATTTGGCAGCGGTGGCCAGGACAGACACCGTCGCATCTGGCAGCGTCGTCGAGTACTCGATGCTGCGCTCGGCACACACAATCGCGATCGTCAGGAGCTGCGTGGCGTCGTCAAAGGTGAAGAAAACAGGATACGTTGAGCCCGCTAGCTCGAGTCATGCGTCGTAGGTTTCTAAACGAAGGCCTACCGACACTGAGTATGCTCGGCTCTGTCGGCGCCACCCAGCTCATGTTCGACGCCAGATACAACCTCTGCTAGAACAACTGCGAGCACAAATTTGTCGCGGGTTCAACCGACCACCAGTGCAACCTGCCATGCCGTCGCTATGCACGATTGGGAAAGAGACGTTGGGTGTTCGAGATGCAGCAGGCCTCAGTTTAGGGGTTTAGGCATCTCCAAGCGCGCGGTCGTCCGTCGAGCGGGTCCTTCGACCGGTCGGTTTCGCACTGGGGGTTTTGAAAGCGCGATGGCGGGGGCCATGGATGCGGACCTGCAGCTCAAGATGAGCAAAAAGATCGCGCAGCTCACCAAAGTGATCTTCCTCCTTAATACCAAGAACGAGGACGCGGCGTTTGAGCTTCAGGCCACCGTCAGTTGCCACCGGCGAGACACGGAAAGCCTCGCGCGCGATGCTGCCGCCAAGATGGCTGCGCTCAAAGACGCCCTTGAGAAGAAGGACGCGCAGCTCAAGAGCATGGAGAGTCTCAAGAAGCTCAAGGAGCGGCACAAGGCCGAGAAGCACGAAGCCCTCGCCGACTTCCAGCGATACAAAGACGACGTCAAGCGCGCCGCCAAAGAGGCCGATGACGCCTTCCGCAAGGAAGTTGCCGCCATGGCCGACGACGTCAAGAAGATGCGCGGAGCTTTCCAGGACCGCGTCGCCGCACTGAAGACCGCGCTCGAAGCTGTACAGGCCAAGTCGCATCTTGGCAACGTCCAGCAACGCAGCCCGCACGCCACCTCACGTCCGTCCGTAGGCCGAGTTGCAGGCGCTGCGTCAGCAACACACCGACGAAGTCGCCGACATGGTCACCCACTCGAACCAAAAGTACAACGACATGCTCACGACACAGCTGAACAACCAAGTCGGCCGGTCATCCGAGGCGTTGGCTAAGCGCGCAATAGGATCAGCTGCGGGCACAGTTTGAAGCCAAAATCGCCAGTCTTGAGCGCGCGCATCAGGCCTCGTTGGCGCAGGCGCAGGAGAAGGCCGAGCTGGACGTGCGCTTGGCGGTGAAGCGCCGAGAGCTCGAGTGCAACACGTCCGCAGACACGCTAAAAAATGAGATGGTTGCCAAGGTCTTCCGATCTAAGCCCGGCGCCGCTCCACGAGTCGGGTAGATGGAGCGGCTCCTCAGCGACGTCGAAGGGCTGAGAAGCAGCGAGACCCGGCTGCGATCTGACAACCAAGTACGTCGGCTCAGCAAGGTGTGAGGCCGATGATGGCTCTGCAGGGCCTCGAGGCGCAACTTGCGGCCGCGCGCGCGTCGCAGAAGCAGGTTGAGGTCGAGTTTACGGCCTTCAAGAAAGCGCACGCAGCACAGACGGACAACGCCGACAGCGTCGTCAAGGCGCTCAAGCTTCAGCTGGACGAGCGCGAGCGCCAGCTTCAGCTACTGCAGGACGAACTCGCGAAGCTCCGCGATAGAGTGGAGCGAGGCGAGAGCGACCGCCGGGCCCTTGAGACCAGTCTTGACGCCGTCGCCAAAGCGCGCGACTCCAACACCATCGCGTGCGTCCAGCCGATAACCGGTGCTTGACGAGTGGCGTAGGCTCTCGGAAAAGGAAAAGACGTGGGCGCAGCTGCTTGAGAACAAAGAAGCAGAGCTTGGTCAGCGCTCGGCGCAACTCAAGACGCTAGAGA
This sequence comes from Achlya hypogyna, assembly GCA_002081595.1. Classification (NCBI taxonomy): domain Eukaryota; phylum Oomycota; class Saprolegniomycetes; order Saprolegniales; family Achlyaceae; genus Achlya; species Achlya hypogyna. The sequence continues at coordinate 53,627 of JNBR01001490.1, read as the reverse complement.
CGGAGGTCAAGAAGCTGCGCGAGCTCATCAAAACCAACGACGCGCACGCGATCAAGGCCGAGGATGACCTCAAGCGCCAACTGCTAGCGACGCAGAAGAAGCTCGCCGAGCTGCAAGCTACCGAAACCGCGCTCAACACGCGCGTCCACGCGCTCAAAACCGAGGTTGCTCAGCTACACGGTGGCTATGCCTGGCTGGTAATGCGCTTAGCGTCTTTTAGTCGTCTCCAAGGAGCAGCTGGACAAAGCCAGGACCGACGCCGACGCGGCGCAAGCAGCAACCAAAGCGGAGCTTGCAGCGGCGAACGCCGCCGCGCTTGAGATGCTTGAAAAGCGGCTTTCGACAGCGCACGCCAAGCAGGTCGAAGAGCTGACGCGGTCGGCACAACACCGCTCCGAGTCGCAGAAGACGGAGCTCGAAGCCAAGGTGGTGGCATTGCAGAGTGAGCTGAGCAAGGTGCACTGGTTGGTACATGGCGCGGACACACGGCGACGTAGAGTCAAAGCCAAGCGCAGACTGCACAAGAGCAAGTAGTGACGCTGACCAAGGACATCACGCGCTACAAGGGCGAGACCAAGCTCTTGGCGGACCAGCTTAAGCTGGCCGAGAGCACGTCGGCCAAAGACAGCAAAGAGTGGAAGCAGAAGCTTGCTCAGCTCGTACGTTCGGCATCGTCGAAGCACGCGGCATCGCCCGGTCGTAGGAGGCTCAGAAGAGCTCTGAAAGCAAGCTGCTTGAAAAGGAAAAGGCCAAGCTCGACGCGGCGCTGACTGAGCTCAAGGCGCTCAAAGCCAAACTGGATATCAAGACCAAGAGCTACGAAGAAGCGATGGCGAGTCTCAAACAGACCCACGAGGCAGCCGTTTCCGAGCACCAAGCCACCATGCAGGCATCCATAGCCAAAGGTGCGCTTCACGCGGTTCACATGATGCGATGGGCTATCGGTAGCCGTGGCGGAGGCCGAAAGGACTATGGCCACGCACATCGAGGAGCAGCGGACCTTTCTCCTCGAGATGCATGCGACGGACCTCGCCGCCGTACACGCCCAAATTGACCTTTGGAAAGGCAAAGTCGCCGACGCTGAGGCCGCCAACGCGTACGACCGAGCGGAGTTTGCCAAGCTGTTGCAGTCGCAAGGTTCGTTGAGCCTCGGCGCTCCTGGCTCACCAGGCGGGCTAGACGAAGACCACAACGCCCACGTCAGATCCCTCGACGCCTCGCACGATTCGACCCTCGGCCAGCTGCGGGCGGAGCACGCGGCCGCGACGGCAGCGCTGAGCAGCGCTAGTGCTGCGGAGCTTGAGGTGCTGCAGCGGCGGGCGCAGAACGACTTGGACGCGGCGCTAGCCAAGTCAGCCCGCGCCCTGGAACAGGCGCGCGATGCGGCCGCGGCAGATCGCGCTGCGATGGATCGACAACTGCTGCTGCGCTGCGCCGAGTACGACAAACGGTTGGAGGAGGCGGCTGTCTTCCACGAGCGCGATGTCGAGCGACAGACGCAGCTGCTCAAGCGCGAGAAGGACATGGAGCGGGAGGCGACGGTCAAGAATCTCAGTGAGCAACACCGCGCAGTGATCGCGGCCAAAGACGACCTCATCGCCCAGGGCCAGCGCCTCGCGGCCGAGCGAGCGGACGCCATCCGCAGACTCCAAGACGACCTCCGCCAGCAGATGCTCGTGCTTGAGGTGCGTGGCAGCGTCCTCGCAGCGTCTCAGGGTCGATAGAATAAACAAGACGAGTGGAAAGCAACTGTAAAGCGAATGACAGCGGAGAAGGCGGCCGAGCTCGACGGACTTGCCCGGCAGCACAAGTCGGAGCTCGAACATCTCGTGGACGAGAACCTCCGGGAGACGCAGCAGCTCAACAGTAGGCCCCTCGGTAGCACTGGGGCTGATGTCGCGTAGCGCAATTCGAGAAGACTCGCGCACTGCTTCAAGAACAGCAACAAGTGCTTATCGCGAAGGTGCGGGAGTGGGAGGCCGCCTACGCACGTCGCGACAGCCGCGTGGAGGACCTCAACCGAATCTCGGAGCTTGAGCAAGGCACGAGGAGCAGAAAGGCAGTGATGTAACTTGCACGTAGAGGTGGCCGAGAAAGACGCCCTTGTGCAGCAAACGATCGAGGAAATGGCATACATCAAGCGAGAGCTTCTCAACCGAGAAGACGTGTACAACAAAACGTTCGGGCGAAGCCCCAACGTCGGCGTGCTTCAAGTGCTCAAACCAACGACACTCAACACCAGCCTCGCTGCTCCCCCCAAGCTCAACCGCAAAACCAAACCGCAGAGCTTCACCACAGGCACCAAGCCGCTACCACCCATTGGGGCCACCAACCAACAGCAGAGCTACCGTGACTTGACACATCAATCTTAAGTTCATGTGTTCCCAACCATGTCGCGTTTGGCCACCCTAGCCAGCTCTTCGAGCCCGAATGAGGCTAAAGCTAATTGAAGGCAAAAAGTACAGCTACTAAGCATTCGTAGTAGTGAACGCATGCCCACCGATTGAGGCAAAAGCTAACTAATGACATAAAACTAGTTCATTGATGTTGCCACCAGTCAAAAGCTGAAATCGAGAGCATGGGCCAAAAGGCCAGTAAAATCTGGACGACCTGTCAGATCTGGAAGCCCAATTGGCCTGCGTCGTCTCCAGAATTTTTAATTGTAGAGGGTTGATTCGAGTGGGCGACTACGATTTCTAGCGCCACGAGGGCACGCTGCGTCCTATCATGGCATTATGCAGCTACGACGTCAGAGAATGGCAAGCGGTAAGCGTACGTTAGCGCCCCCTTCGGTACAGACCAGAACAGAAACACCACTATAGTACCAATATAAAGACCCGTGATGCGGTCGATTGCACAGTGACCGGCCGCGACCTCGAGCGTGCTGCCACAACGGCTTCGACGAACTTCATCGTAAAGAGCTTCGGCGTCTCAAGAGTCAGCCGCCCTGCACGAATGTGCTACGCGAGCGAGGCCATACCTCGTCGTGCGGGTCCACGAGCACCCGCTTCCAATTGCTGGGAAATCCACTCAATACTCATCAAATTGACAGTCAAGGCATTTAACCAAATGGTTGTCCATTTAGCTTGCGCAGCCATTGCTTAAACCGCTGTGGACTATGGCATACAATCAGATGCAAAAGTCTATTTGGCAAAGGCCAGAAGCACCTAAGCGTCCGATAGCCTTCATGCTTTCGACCCACCCAGTAGACAAGTTCTCCAACAAAAAACCGATAAAAAATACAAAATGCATCTGATTGAAATCAGTCTTGCGATTCAAAAATCAACTGCTCCTGTAGCTCAGCTGGTTAGAGCGGTGGTCTTATGAGCCGCAGGTCGAGGGTTCGAACCCCCCCTGGAGCAAGTTTATGACCCTTTTTAATGCCGCTTCCTCACGACGCTGCAAGCGATGGGAGCACCACTGGGGCTGTTCCTCGACTGACGGGCCTTCCATCCTGCTGCAGCTGTACCTGAGACGGCATGTGACGGGCTGTATCGGCAATTGAGCTGGTTTTGGTAGTCGTATGTTGTCCAGCACTTGTTAAGTTGTTTTTCTCTGCTTTGAGCCGTGAAACTCTGGCACGACTCTATGCATTGCCGCAGCATTGTGATGGCTCACGCCGTCATGTCGTTGGGCCGAGCCAACTGCCGTATTTGGTGCCCGCAACGTACTGGGACGAGGTCATTGTCTGCGTCAGGGTCGTTGCTAATTATACGTTGGTGCCATTCGTTTCATCTCGATGCAGTCCCCCGCGCGCATCCGCCGCATCAAGATCAAGGTCCCTGACGAGATCGAAGCCGCGCTGCATGCCGCCGACGAGCCCGTACGGGTGCCGCTCGAGACGATGGTGTGGCGCCTGGTGCCACCCCCTCACCCTCGGTACTCGTACCGCCCCCATCTCCGCCAAGGCAGTCGCCCTTGCACTCCGCCCACTCACGCTGGTGTTAGGAGCGTCTGGCGGCGCACTTGGCGACGTGTTGTATCTCTTCGGCGGCTTCGAAGACAACGGCCAGCGCTCGAACCGGGTGGTAACGTACGACGTTGAGAGCCGCGAGTGGGCGACCGTCGAGTGCTCGGGAAAGATGCCCGCCCCACGCTACGGCCACGCGTGTGCGATCCGGCCAGAGGCGCGCGAGCTCTGGCTGTTTGGCGGTCAAGGCCCCGAGGAAGGCTTGAATGCCAAGAACATCTTCGACGACCTGTCGATCCTGGACCTGTCGACGCGCATGTGGCGCCGCGGCGTCGTGTCCTGCGCAGGCGCCGATGGCCACGTCAACTTCGTGCCGCAAGCCCGGCGCGGGCACTCGCTCGTGCTGTACAAAGAGGTAGTTGCCGCCTCGAACAGGTTTGTAGCCTGGCCTAGATGTTGTATGTCTTTGGCGGCTCGGGCCTCGATCGCATGACGAACAAGGACGAGTACTTTGGCGACCTCCAGCGCCTCGACCTCGCCACCTTGTGCTGGTACGAGCCAGCGATGACGGGCACGATTCCCGAGCCCCGGTCGCACCACAGCGCGCTCATGGTGGCCAAGTACATGATCGTCTTCGGCGGCCAAACCACTCGAACGAAGCTGCCCAGCCCCGAGAGAGCCCGCAACTCCATTACGCCCGAGGCGCCCGACACGGGGCTTACGTCCAACAATGTGTACGCTCTCGACGTCGAGAGCTGCCACTGGCACGTGGTTGCTCCTCTTGACGGGACGCCGCCAGCACCGCGCTACGGCCATGTCATGCAAGCGCACCCGTCGAACGGCCTGTGCCTTTTCCTCTTTGGCGGCAAAACCTCCCACGGCTACGACGACGGCCAGATCCACTGCTTGGACCTTGGTACCGCGAGCGGGCGATCTCGACACCGATAGCTGTGCGTAGAGCTCAAGCGCTGGTCGTCGCTGACGTGCTTGGAGCCGATTCCACCGCGAATACGCCATGTCTTTAGCCTGCTCAAGAACGAGGTGCGGCCGCATTGGGAGGGAAGATGACGCAGTGGTAGATGATGATATTCGGTGGCTGCGGCGACAACGGCCTTTGCATCGGCGACGTGTTCCGGATCGAGATACCGGAGCTGCCCTCGCCGGCGTCGCTCGACTTGTTCTCCGAGCCGCCGAAAGACGACAGCGCGCGTCAGCCAGCCGCACCGACCGCTCCGCGCCCGCACACCATCGGCGGCTTCATGGGCTTCAAGAGCTTCCAGTTTACACCCGCCCGGCCCGAAGTCACCAAGAGCTGCATTCGAGTCAGCCCCATCAAGGTCGCCAAGCCGCCTGCAGTCACCAAGCCCTGGACCCCTGTGGTGTTGTAGTCCGTGCCGTATTTACAAACTATCTTAGCGAGTCTCAAGAGTCTGCAATGTTTGGACAAGTGTCAGGATGCCACATGTCCTGATAGGAAACTCGAGGCATTTCACGGCGCGCATTCTTCTCGCAAGCGCCAGAGCCACCTTCACAGTTTCTTCCGAGGATCCGCAATACGCAAGGGAGATGGACTGCGCCATGCACTCCGGCATGCTGGTGTGCATAGACCTTATTTGCTAGAATGGACATACATGATGATGAAGCGCCAATTTCTCAAGAGTAGGGTGGCTTTTAGAAAAGCCAGGTGAAGAGGGTGGGCGTGCTGCCCGATTGTCAAGAGACAATTTAAGCCTTGGTGGGCTTGGTCTCCTTGGTGGAGATAGCGGTCTTCTTGGGGAGAAGGATGTTGTGGATGTTGGGGAGGACACCGCCCGAGGCAATCGTCACGTCGCCGAGGAGCTTGTTGAGTTCCTCATCGTTGCGGACGGCAAGCTGGATGTGGCGGGGGATAATACGCGACTTCTTGTTGTCGCGGGCGGCGTTACCGGCAAGCTCGAGAATTTCGGCGCAGAGGTACTCAAGCACGGCGGCGAGGTACACGGGGGCACCACCACCGATGCGCTGGGCGAAGCGACCCTTCTTGAGGAAACGGGCGACACGGCCGACGGGGAACTGCAGACCAGCCTTGGACGAGCGCGACGAGGCCTTGCCCTTGGCGCCGCGACCACCGGTAGCCTTACCCTTGCCAGACATCTTGTTGCTCGAGAATGAAAATTCAAAAATGACCACTCGCCGCACGCAACGTTTTCGCTCCAAAACGGTTCCGCCAATGGCATCGCTGTGTAAGAAATTCCCGCCAATCAGAGCGGTTCTCGAAGCGATTACACCAATCAGGTGCAAAGCCAAAATGGCTCGACCAATCAGAGACACGGATCGCGGGCCAGCGAGCTGCCGCTGCCGCCTTTTTTGAGGGCTATGAACAGTGTCATTTTTGAATTTTCTTTCAATCGACAAGATGGCCAAGACCCCGAGCAAGAAGTCCGCCAAGGCCCCTAAGAAGAGCGGCGACAAGAGCAAGGGCAAGAAGGGCAAGCGCGTGGAGTCGTACTCGACCTACATCTACAAGGTCCTCAAGCAGGTCCACCCCGAGACGGGTATCTCGAAGCGCGGCATGAGCATCATGAACTCGTTCATCAACGATATCTTCGAGCGCATCGCCTCGGAGGCCGGCAAGCTCTCGCGCTACAACAAGAAGTCGACCCTTTCGTCGCGCGAAATCCAGACTGCTGTCCGCCTCATGCTCCCTGGTGAGCTTGCCAAGCACGCCGTGTCGGAGGGCACGAAGGCCGTGACCAAGTTCACCTCGTCGGCTTAAGCGGACGACGTTCAACTCTCTCTGTGGTTCGCCACAGTACATTCATCTGGTGTTTATAAACACCACCCATCCACCTAGAAATTTCGAGATATTTGATAGGATGCTCGAGGCTTGGGATTCGACTCAATGGCTGCCATGGGTTTCAAAATGAAGTTACCACTTGGGTACATGCTCTAAAGCAGAGTCACGACACCAATACGACGGCAGAACGATTATATACGGCATCTCTGTCCTTAAACTTGCTATGCAGCCCTAGCGTGTTTTGGATCGGAGTGTCGCGGCTTGAACTATAAGGCATCCGCTCTTGTGAGGCTCAATGAAACGGGCAAAGACAGTTTGCTCTCTTATGTTCTGGGTGACTACTGCCATTGCTTGGCGAGCTTGTAAGGCATCACGAGATGCTTGACGAAGTTGCGAGCTTCGGCGAGGCGAACGTTTTCGTCGAGAACATCCTCGTCGATGCCAAGGCGCCACGCAATGTCGTAGCGGTCGGGATGCGCGTGCAACTCTTCGAGGTCCGCGACGTACCTACATCAAGCTTCAGGATCATAGCGTGTAAACCATCGCACCGGCTGGCATCGTCGAGGCTCGCAAAGTTGCCGTACTTGACAAGCTTTTCGCGGCGGCAGTGGATCAACCGCGCCATCTCGCGAAGGTCGTACTCGGGGTGGTACTGCACCGCCCAGAAGTCTCCCTAAACCGCGAGCATCTGTGAGCGACGGCTACCAAGCAACGTGTGTACATTGAGGTACCGAACTGCCACGGACTGCGTCGAAGTGAAGGCATTGCCGCTCAGCACTAAACCGCCGGGAAGCACATGGGTGATCTCGTCGTAGTGGCTCGTGAAGGCGTCAAACACGCTCGACTTGCCCTCATACATCGGGTGCGCGCGGCCCTCTGGTGTGAGGGCGATCTACCGGTCGTCAACTCATTGCCACCATGACGCTTTACCTTGCGCGAGATTCCCATTTCACGGCCATTCGGGTTCTTGGCCACCATGCCTCCAGCAGCGTACACCGCAATCTGCGCTGCCCAGCAGCTTCCAAACTATTGCGTGTCACTTGAGTCTGCATCGTCCTCAAATGACCGGAGGCGCTACCTGTGGCACACCTACCCAGTTTCTTTGTAAGTGATGGCCTGAGCAAAGGATTCATCAGGCGTACCGTAGGCGTAGATCTGCTTGGCGAGATCGATTTGGCGAAGCGCTCGCTCGTCTTCCTTCTCGTACACAGTCAAGCTATATGCAAGTGCCATGACACCGTCGCCGTGAAAATCAGGGCTACCTGCATCCCGTCCAGACAACGCCATGATACTTGCTCAAGTCCGGCACTTGGAATGGCCCATCAGCAGGGTGCAAAAGGTCGTGGGTCACAGCTAGCGGCGACACTGTCTTTAGCACGTTGGCGTACAGCGTGGACGCAATCGTGGCGCCTCCGCGCTTGAGCTCTTCGCGGCCCTCGGGGGAGTAGCCCTCCACGATGAGGAAGTGCAAGCCGCTGCTGGTCGTGGACATGGCGCGGGCGGCCTTCGTCGGCGCGAGTCGCAGGCGCGCGAGGAGCATCGCGATCGTCGAGATTTGGCAAATGGCATTGCGATCTTTGGCGCAATTGCATTCTTTTTTTCACCGCCCCATGTATTTATATCCTTCCGCATACAAACGTACCGTAAATGATCTCTATTTTTATAAACCAATCGCATTAAAATGAAGATTCTCCGAAGCGACCCACATCAAAATCCAATTGGACCACTTCCTTGGCAACGAATTTTTAATCGTATTTTAATGGCTCGTTTTGAAAATAGATTGGAAGATTCTATGGAATAGGTGGATCAGATCATTGAATTTTTTGCGTATTTTAAAAGACGGGGCGAGTTGAAGGAGATCTTTAGTTGAGAACTGACAGCGGAAATGGCAGGTCGTCTGGCGCACAAGGTGGCGGTCGTGACGGGTGCCGGTGGCGGCATCGGCCGCAAAAGCGCGCTGCTCTTTGCCAAGGAGGGCGCCAAGGGCGTCGTGTGTGCAGACTTGAACCTCGAGGCTGCGCAGGAAACTGCGGCCTTGATCGAAGCGCTTGTGGGCAAGCCAAACGTGGCCAAAGCCGTGCGTGTCGATGTATCCAAGAACGATGACTGCAAGGCCATGATCGACGCGGCTGAAAAGTCGTTTGGGAATCTCCATGTTCTCTTCAACAATGCCGGTATTATGCATGGCGACGATGACGACGCAGTCACGACCTCAGAGAAGGTGTGGGATCTTACGTACGTGTCTCGATGCAAAGGTCATGATTCATGACGGTATCTATAGCATGGACATCAACGTCAAAGGCGTTTTCTTTGGCTGCAAGCATGCAATCCCGGCGTTGCGACGTGCAGGTGGTGGCTCAATCATCAATACGGCGTCTTTCGTCGGGTGCATCGGTGCCGCCACACCGCAGCTCGCCTACACTGCTAGCAAGGGTGCTGTGATCGCGATTAGCCGCGAGCTCGCCGTCATCCACGCTCGTGAGAACATTCGCGTGAACGCCCTCTGCCCTGGTCCATTGAACACTCCACTTCTGCAAACATTCTTGGACACGGAGGCCAAGAAGCAGCGCCGCCTCGTCCATGTACCAATGGGTCGATTTGGTGAAGCCGCCGAGATGGCCAAAGCTGCGCTATTCCTTGCAAGTGACGATGCATCCTACATCACTGGCACCAAGTTCATGGTCGATGGTGGCATCACAGCTGCTTACGTCACAAGCGAAACCGAGGTCGATCCGTTCGGCGGCCCCACGGAGATCTAGCCTTCGTCTTCTACGATTTTTCTCTCTGTGTCAACAACGATCTTGTGCACACTTGTTGCGTTGATCTTTACAGCGCCATGCCTTGCGACCCGCGACGAGTAACGAATCTGGCCGGCAATGCTGCCTGCGAGCGCGCTAAGATCCGTCAAGGGTGCTGCCTTGGAGCGAGCTCGAAGGGTAGGACGTGCTGGTGCCGCTGACAGCAGGGCCACCGGCCTTCGTGCCCGTTCGTGCTGCTTCATCGGCCCGATCCCATCGCCTTCGACGCATCTCGGATAAGATCGCAGCCAACTTCAAGTGGACGCTGATTGGTCCTTTCCGTATCCTCAGATTTTACATGGCTTTTGTATGGTATAGTGAATGCAAAATTGCAGCCAAGGATTCAACTAGAGGCGAAAAAGGAATCGCGACGACGACGGCGACGATGTTGCGCGTGTTGCAGGTACCTGGCGCCTGCACTGGATAATGGAAGCATTGTGCATGTAGAAGGCTGGACGATTGAATACGATGCGCAACGTGCGTTTGGCCTCCACGACCACGTAGGACGGCTAGGCTGTGCAGGATGTGCTAACTGCAACGGCAGGTTTACAGTGGAGAACCCGTACACGCTTGAACCCGTGGCGGAATTCACGGAGACGTCGGTGTCCAGCGTCGAAACTACCATTGCTCGCGTGAAGAAAGCGCAGCGGCACTGGGCGACCTCAACGACCCTCGCGCAGCGCCAGGCGATTGCAACCAAGTGGATCGACGTTCTCAATGCCAACATCGATACGATCGCCAAGGACATTACGCTGCAAATGGGCAAGCCGCTTGGACAGGTACATCTTTGCACCCCTTCCTTCATGCAGCGCCCCAAACGAACCGCAGGCCATTGGGGAAGTTCGCGGAACCATTCAGCGAGCCAAGTACAACTGCAATCCTCGCGCAAGGCGTTGTCATCGCAACGGTGCGTAGGGTCATGATCGAGCTCGCCGACAAGGCACTGGCGCCAACGACCTTTCCTGGCGACGACCCCTCCAAGCTCTTCCGTCTTATCACGAAGGAGCCCGTCGGCGTCGTGTTCGTGATCGCGCCATGGAACTACCCAATGATGACGGTTGTCAACTCAGTGCTCCCGGCTATCCTCGCGGGCAATGGCGTCGTGCTCAAACACTCGCCACAGACGCCGCTTTGCGGCACCCACTTCCAGTCGACGTTCGAGGCAGCAGGATTCCCAGTGGACCTCCTTAGCGCTGTGCAAATGGCGCACACGACCGCGGCTGGTGTGATCGCGCACCCCGATGTTCAGTTTGTTTCCTTCACGGGCTCCGTCCGCGGGTACGCTGCCCCCTACCGCGCCGCTCACAGCACCTCGCAGTGGCCGCCAAGTCTTCCAAACCATCGCCACGCGCGACCGCTTCCTCGGGTCCACGCTCGAGCTCGGTGGCAAGGACGCGCTCTACATCGCATCTGACGCCGATGTGGCGGTCGCTGCTGCCGGCGCCGTCGACGGCGCTTGCTACAACGCCGGCCAGTCGTGCTGCGCCGTCGAGCGTGTGTACGTCCATGCCTCCCTTTACGACGACTTCTGCGCCCGCGCCACTGAGCACTTCGATGCGTACAAGGTGCACGCTGCTGGCTTATGCTTGTCGCTAAGACGTCGCATAGCTGGGCAATCCTCTCGATAAGTCGACGACACTGGGCCCAATGGCACTTAAGGACTCGGCTACGCAGCTGCTGACGCGCCATGTTGGCTAACGGCGCGGCCTCGCCGCTCACCGTCGGCGTAGGTGGCGGACGCGGTACAGAAGGGCGGCCGGGTGCTGACCAAGGAGCCGGCTCCGACAGAGGTGCGCGATGCCGCAGGCCGTGGGCGGTTCTTTCCGCCGACACTCGTCGCCGACTGCTCCCACGACATGGCGCTCATGCGTGAAGAGTCCTTTGGTCCGGTGCTCGGTGCGGCGACAGCCCGTGCGAGGCGCGACTGAGCTGGCTGCGTAGGCGTCATGGCGGTCGCCTCGGACGACGATGCCGTGCGGCTGATGAACGACAGCCCGTTTGGCCTCACGGGCGGCATCTTCACCTCGAGCCTCGTACGATTCATGCTTATGGCGACGGCTGATGCGCTGCGTCTAGGACCGCGCCCGCGCCATCGGCAGCCAGCTCGACGTCGGCACGGTGTACATGGTGCGTGGGTTTTGCGACGCCGCTAAGTCGCTGGACTAGAACCGCTGCGACGCCGTCGACCCGTACCTGCCGTGGACCGGGGTCAAGGACACTGGTAAGGGCCACAGCCTCTCGGAACATGGCTTCCAGGCCTTCACGCGCCTCAAATCGGTACCGGGCGCTGATGGCGATAGCTCATGTGTGTGCAGTGGAACATGAAGCTCGAGTGATCGACCCTCGCAGGCCGCAAGTTTATCGAAACGAAAGGAATGTATGCGATTGAGAGCGTTAGTCTTGGTGTGGGTGCGGCGGGGCCTTGGGCATGCGCAGGTAGGCCTGCACAAACATGAGCAGCCCGGCGACGAGCGTGCTCTGGCTGCCGTCGATCTTGAGCAGCCCGAGGACCAGCTGCTGTAGCACGTCGGCGCCCTGGATGGCGCTCAGCACCAGTACGTACGTCGACACGTCGGCGTCGTCGTGCACGGCCTTAGCGAAGATGGCCGTGAGAAACTGCGGCACGACCAGTCGCGCGGCCAGGGGCAGCTCCCATTGGGTGTACACGGTGCGGTTGACGGCCACGGAGGCGATGGCGACAACGGCGGTTTTCGGAGCCAGCGCACCGACAAGCCCAGCCCCGAGCGCGCAGATTGCATTCGCACTAGAAATACCAACAAGCGGTAGGTCGACGCTTACGGCCAGGCCGATGAGCGCCATCTGCACGAAGGCGAAGGCGCGGGGGACCTTGTAGCCGGCCGCGCCGAATACGGCAGCCAGCGCACCAGCGACCGCCAGGACAATGTAGCGCGTCTGCACGGCGTCAGGCGTCGACGGCTTCGCGGCGATTGTGTGCGTGAAGGCGGCTTCAAGCGCCTCGATGGCGTCGAAGAAACGGTTGAGAACGAGGACCCCGCGAGCGTCGGTTTCCATTTCCGCTAATGACTGCAACTTCGCTGACCACGGCGCCATCTGGTGCCCCAACTTCAACGATTCGTTGGCCGCCATTTCGCCGGTCGCGACCGATGGCCCCGCAGTGAAAGCATACTCCAAGGCGCGCGCAGCCGCCAAGAGACCACGCTGCCATGATGCCAGCGCACGATATCCAGCTTCTGTAGGCGGCGCGAAGGCTGCGTTCGGAGTCGACGCCCGGCTAGCGACCCAGAGAGCTGCCGAGGACATTGTAACTTGTGCGTGGCACAGCGACTCTAAGGCGTCCGTTCTTGACAGGTACGACAGCAGAGAGCGACGTAGGGACGATGGCTAAGGGACAAAGAAGCCTCCACAGCTTCAGCGGTACGTCGATTTGCGTGGCGACCATCGCTCATGGCGCCCGGCCATCAGTCAGGTCGTCTTGCCCGTCATCCCCGCCCGCGGCCGCACTTCCATCGGCGCACAGCGGCACTTGGTCGTCGCAGGCTGCGCCACTTTGCAGTGGGAGGTTGAGATTACCCTTTGATCGACTAACTAAACGACTAAAAACACTATTTCGGTGTGACACTAAAAAGAAAAATGGAACTTCGCAAGTGAAATTATTTTCAACTTTCGTTGTGATTAGCTTGGTGTTTGTATGCAGATTAAGGATTTGGAATAAAAAGGTGGTCGCACCCGTCGACCAATCGGCGATTCTGCGGCTTGAAGCGAACGAGTGGAAGATGGCCGGCCGCGGACGCGAACTCGTGCTGCCCGCGTGGATGCTCCAGAACCAAGAAAACGGCGGGGCGCCGCCTGCACCGCCCTCTATCCTGCCACCTCCGGGCCACCGTGACCAGTTTGCCGACGCACATGAGCCGCGCCGCGATGGCTATGCCCGCAGCGACCGGGATCGCAGTGATCGGGACCGGGACCGACCCTCGCGCGGTGGTGACCGTGGTGATCGTTATGACCGCGATCGGGGAGGTCGGGATGCCCGCGGAGGTCGCAACGAGCGCGACGGCCGCGACCGGTATGACGACCGAAGGCGGCGTGATCGCTCGCGCTCCAAGGACCGCCGCCGGGAAGACCCGCGCGACCGTCGTGGGGGCAAGCGCGAACATGTCGAAGAGAAGAAGTTCGAAGGTCTTGGTATTTATTCCTTGAGCGGCTCGGGGCGTGTGCGCACGCGGCGGTACTAAACCCATACCACTTCCACGACCTCTCAATGAGGATCATAGATTCGATGTCCTGCCGCCTGGTGTCACACAAGAGAATGCGGCTGCATATGCGGCCCAGGCCATCTTGCAAGCCAACTTGGCCGCGCTTTCCGGCGTCGTCGGCCCTGCTTCGTTCGGCCCGCCCACCTCGAACGTACGTCGTCCTCCCATTTCGTGTCGTTGACCTCACGATGGCTGTGTAGGCCTACATGCATCACCAAGTACTTGCCATCAACTCCTTACGCGTATGATGACCCTCTCGTAGGCCTTCGCTGGCAACCAACATTCGCGCCACGCCCGTCGCCTGTACGTGGGCGGCTTTGGCGACGTGCCGGAGCAAGAAATCGAGCGCTTCTTCAACGAAGTCATCGACAAGGCCCTCGGCGAACGTCAGGAACACGGCAGCGTCGTCTCGGTACCCTATCGTCCGTCGCCCGGCCTCTGCAGCTGCGCCCGTAGGTGTACATCAACCGTGAACGCCACTTCGCCTTCGTGGAGCTTAAATCGATCGAGCTCACGACCGCTTGCATGGAGCTCGATGGCGTGTCGTACCATGGCATGCCGCTCAAGATCCGGCGCCCCAACGACTATAACCCGTCGGCCGTCAAGGACGAAGGCCCGATCCCGAAGCTCAACGTCAATGCGCTCGGCATTGTCTCGACGTCGGTGTCGGACGGCCCTGGAAAGATCTTCATCGGTGGCCTGCCGTACCACCTGAACGAAGAGCAAGTCAAGGAGCTGCTGCAGGCTTTTGGCCCGCTCAAGTCGTTCCACCTTGTCAAAGAGCTCAACACCAACCTCTCCAAGGTCGGTGCGCGACGCCACACGAAGCTGACGACGCTCTGTAGGGCTACGGCTTCTGTGAATACATGGACCCCGACGTCACGCAGGTGGCCTGTGCTGGCTTGAACGACATGCAGATCGGCGACAAGACGCTGACGGTGCGTACGGCGCTCACGGCCGGTGGACTGTACCCACCGGACCACGAGCACAACATGCAAGCGGCGCCTCAAACGTCGGCGGGCGTCACGACGACCACGATGATGCAGGCGGCGACGTCGTCAAACCCGCTGCTGCCAAATGTGGACCCGATCCTGCAGCAGCTGCAGAAGCATCAAGCAATGCCGCTGCAGATCGTGCCGAGTGTGCCGCTCGGCGCGCCTTCGCGCATCATCGTGCTGCTCAACATGGTCACGGCCGAGGACCTCAAGGACGACGAAGAGTACCAGGACATCTGCGACGATATCCGCGCCGAGTGCGAAAAGTCGGGCCCGATCCGCTCCATGGTCGTGCCGCGGCCCGGCGAGACGCAGTACCAGACTGCGTCGGTCGGCAAGGTACACCAGCCTTGTTCCTTGGTGGGGACTCAGCTGCTGCGCAGATCTTTGTCGAGTTTGGCGAAGTCGCCCACGCGCAGCACGCCTCGAACGAACTCCATGGCCGCGGCTTTGCCAACCGCACGGTCGCCGTCGAGTTCATGTCGCAGGAAAAGTTTATGCGCCGCGAATTTTAAGTCGCGCCTCGCCTGCCGACGTCGATACATTCTTCTGTTTAAGGTTGCATCGGGGCTAGGATGGACGCAGAGAGGGCGTCGCGATGAGGCCTGTAAGCAACCTGAACGCTCGAACGAGCATGAGCGAGGCAGCGCCCTGTCGGTGGCCACGCGTCCGGCCCCGCACACTGTAGAGGCCGCCACGGTAGGCTGAACGTCGTGGTAGAGGGCTTTGGATGTTCCCTTGACTGGGGTGGTGAGACGGAGAGCTGCCGTCGATGGGCCGTTCTACCCATGCAACGAGACCATGGAACGCTACGAACGCTGGCGCAGCCAGGCCTGGCATACTGCTCGACACCGTGCCGTCGCAGCTAGAAGCCGCGAGGCACAAGCGGATGGGTGCTGCGACTCGAGCAGTCCGTTCGCAGCCACAACCAGAAGCGCACAACAACAGGTAGAGTTATTTAACGAGCATTACTTAATGAATAATAAATAGCTTTTTCGAATAATGGGCACCGTTGAACAAACGTAGTTAGAAACTGATGTTTGCGAAGGTCCGCACCACTGCTGGGCGGATCTCGGGCATATTCCCACGGGATGCAGCATCTGCGAAGGAGCTTTAAGGGCTCTTTGGCCAAGTTCGTGTTCGGTTTCTCGTTTAATGCACATGAATGAACTGCCTCCAAGCCTACACGCACCGAGTGTTGGAAACTTGCGCCAAGTGTTGACGTGCTCGATTTGCCATTCCGTCAACACCATCCGAGCCACACAATTCCATCCGTCCCAGCACGATGCTTTTAGAGGAAAAGTATAAAGTTTAGTTGTTTAACCCCATCAGCTTAAGCTCACGAATCCCACGCCCCTTTCATTTGCAGATCCCAGCAAAGTCCTATGGTTCCCAAGTGACTGCAGTGCGCCGCAAAACAGTTCCACCTACATATGATCCTTTGAAATCGTTGTAGCCAAACTTTAACGTAAGCGAGCATGCATGACTATGTTTCTCGAACACAACAATACACTCAAGAGTTGAAATGGACTACAACCCATTTGAAGCCCATCCAGCGATACGAACACCGCACGGAATAAGTCTGCGCATGAAATAGGATACGTCGTGCCGATAGATTGATGGCAATGACAGCTATCAGTGACATTATAGTAACCGCACGCACAAGAATCAGGTATGACATAGCATATGTTTTGTGTGTACTTGATGTCGGACTTTCACAAGATGACAGCAGCCAAGGCTAGTGGACCTTGGCTCGGGGTGGTGTGCCAGCAAAAAGGCCATGATTTAGTTGGCACAAGGTAATTCCTGAATGCTCTACAAAATGACCAATTTTGCACGATTGAGCTGCGCTTAAGGCGCATGGATCGACTGTCGTAAACAGAATTCTACGTCCAAAATCGACACAGCACAAAGCGGCATCCTGCAGGTACTTACTTATGCATGGCTTTACATTTTAAGAGTGATGATAGCACGTTGTGGACTTGAAGACAACTATGCAAGCTAAACTACTCACCTCCAGTAGTATCCATTGGACTTGGCAATCCACACACAATGTCATCTCAGCACAAGTCAATTTTCGCCAAGGATGGAAGCAGTGTGTATATTTGACGGTTGCTCCGACGCCCCGTTGCCCGGAAAAGATAAATGCCACTTCCACAGATACCGCACCAAATGCTCTGTCGACGATTGCTTCAACCAGGTCTATGCTCGCCGCCTTTGTGTCAGCCACGGCGGAAAAAAGCTATGTGCAGCCACCGACTGCAACACGCCAGCCCGGGTCGGTGACTATTGCACCAAGCACACGACAAAGCCCAAGGCCACGTGCACCCAAGCTGGCTGCAGCAACCCTGCGTACGTTCAGGGCATGTGCACTCGTCACGGTGGGGGCAAGCCATGCTCCGTCGACGACTGTGCGATGCCAGCGCGCGTGGGTAGTTTTTGCTGGAACCACCGCAACCGGGTCATTTCGGAGGCCTCGATGATACCGGCGGCAGCTCCAGACAACTGCGATGCGCTTGCACAAATGGTTGACGAGTGGGTCATGGACGCATTGATATCCACCAACGTCGCTGATGAGATTGACCTGGATGGAATTTTAGACGACATCATTAGTTTTAGTCGAGACGCCTCAATATAGTTCTGGTTTGGAAAATGTAAACTGAGCAGTTAAAGCCTCGCGTACAATGCACATCAAGATTAGGTTGGAGGTGCTACTTTGACGGTCTGTCCTGCTTGTGCGGCAAAGTACAGAGTTTGGACTTTAGCCGAGGCCTAGTAGAATAGCCCGCCTGTCTGTACTCGGTTTCACCGTCGTCAATTTTTATCGCATTGCTGCTTCATGTAGCGTGTTAGCCGTGTTGCGTGGGAATGCCTTCCGACGAATGTACACTAAATACCCTAGACGTCCTCATTGTATCAGCATTTGGATGAGCTCCATGTGTCTGTTCGGCTTGCTGTCGCCACTGCGCTCGCGATGCGAAGGAAAAAAGTTGGTGTGCTCTCCGTGCTTGTCGATGTCGAAGCTATTGGCGCTACACGCTTCAAATAATTTCCTAACGGGTCGTCGAGATTCACTGGGGCTTTGATTTGGACATTGTCAAATCTTTAGCCGAATTGGATCAAATTCATCGGCCCTGATGTGGCCACAATGTTCTTGGTGCGCCAGTGGTGAGAAATTTCTCGGTCGTGGCTTCTTTGGGGGGCGTTGGACTCGGCAATGACAACTAAAGATCCCCGGTGGACACCGAGGATGGTTCACAAACAAGCGGCAGCCCTGTGCACTTTTCGCATATCGACCAGACTTTTTCAGTACAATAAAGTGTTTTAAACATATATAATACTGTCCAACAGACATAGTTTAAATAAGAAGTTAAGTGGTGTACAAAGAGCTGTCATACTGTTTCTTACATGCTTACCAATAGCTTTAATCTTGCTGGTGTTGATACCACATGATACCACAGTACGCAAGGAGAATGTCCTCAGCGTGACGTACCCCATTGGCGCCAACGCATATGCACTCAAGAGCCCGAGGAGCCGATTTCGTTTATAACCACGGCTCCTCCGGGCACTCATTTTCGAATTTGATTCCCATGACCACCACCTGCATTTTCAACGGCTGCACCAACACAGCGTTGGCCTTCGTCGACAAGTGCTCCTTTCACCGCTATCGCACCAAGTGCATGGTTGAGGACTGCTTCAATCAAGTGTATGCCCGCCAGCTTTGTGTTGGCCACGGTGGCAAGAAGGTGTGCGCCTTCGCGAAGTGTGCAACTACGGTGCGCACTGGTGACTACTGCGCCAAGCATACCAAAAAGGTTAAGCCAATTTGCACCGAAGTGGGCTGCCACCACACCGCCTTTATCAATCAAAAGTGCACGCACCATGGCGGTGGTAGACCATGCAGTGTTGACGAATGCATGATGCCGGCACGCATGGGCGGCTTCTGTTGGCGCCACCGCAACCGCATCGTGGCGGAGCCTGCGGCACAGTTTCCCACCGACGATGGCGATGCTTTGATCCTCATGCTCGACGAGTGGATGCGCGAAGAGCCAGTGGCGGCACTCGCCGACGACGATATTGATTTTCACGGTATTCTGGATGACATCCTCGCAATGTGAGGACTGAAACGTGCATTTAAATGAAACAAGATATTTAACATAAATAATGAGTACTAATAGGCAGCGTTGCTGCATAATTGGTCACTTGTGCAATCCAACATGAAAGGCCCACAAGGGTCTGCTTGTAACGCATCACAACTTCTAGTTCGTTGGCAAACGTCGGCGGACGCCACAAGAAAATAGATCACATTGTTGCGATGCCAGGTGGTGCTTTTCTAGCTTTTGACCTGGAGGCCAGTGCTACCACAAGAAAACAAAGTATCCGAAACGTCGTATCGCAACGAAAAGCACAAATGGCCCTCACCACTACAGTAGACCACTGCCGTTGGACTCAGGAATCAAGTGCGGTGCAACGCATCCACATACCAAACCTTGAGATACAAAGAGGCGAACTGCATAATATTATTTCAAGCTAAACTTTTATGCTCACATTCTTACAAACTTGCGGCACGTAACTCTCGCAGTTCGTACCAGCTCAATCATCTAATTGTACACGCACGAGCACAGATATTGTATCCATACGAAGAATGATGGTTCTCCGTTAAGCTGGTGATAGAAGCTTATGCCCATGGCACCGCAATCGCATCCACCGAGGCTACAATTCAATTTTATCGCCATCGCCAATGACTGCGATCTGCTTCTTTGACGGCTGCTCCAACGCCCCGTTGCCCGGAAAAGATAAATGCCACTTCCACAGATACCGCACCAAATGCTCCGTCGACGATTGCTTCAACCAGGTCTATGCTCGCCGCCTTTGCGTCAGCCACGGCGGAAAAAAGCTATGTGCAGCCACCGACTGCAACACGCCAGCCCGGGTCGGTGACTATTGCACCAAGCACACGACAAAGCCCAAGGCCACGTGCACCCAAGCTGGCTGCAGCAACCCTGCGTACGTTCAGGGCATGTGCACTCGCCACGGCGGCGGCAAGCCATGCTCCGTCGACGATTGTGCGATGCCAGCGCGCGTGGGCAGTTTTTGCTGGATCCACCGCAACCGGGTCATTTCGGAGGCCTCGATGATGCCGGCGGCAGCGCCAGACAACTGCGATGCGCTTGCACATATGGTTGACGAGTGGGTTGTGGACGCATCCCTTCTTGATTTGGACCTCGAAGAGATTGATTTGGATGGGATATTGAACGACATTTCCGTAATGTAGACAAGCACCTGCTCAGAAAGTTGTTCCAGCTCAAATGATTTATTATGCACTACATTCAATCAAGTATTTTGTACGTGTTGTTCAACCACAGAAAGCTTTAATGCGGAGTAGGTTGCACATCCTTATTGAAGGAAAACCTGCTGTCATGGGCAAAAAAGTAGGGAGATACATGAACGCGATATACGCTGGCTATTGACGAGAGGACGTGGACCAATGACTGATATCCACGTCCAATATCTTATTCACATCAAGCAACAATCAAGGGGGCCATCTTTGTTATCCATGATATTGACACCAAGGACATGACAGTGCTGATTCCTAAAGCAACAAGACGACGAGCGATGGTACTGCCTTTGAGTACTGTACTGGAGAGATGCCCACATGCCCAAATGCTCGTTGATACGTTTTGGCTTTGGCTCTCACGACGATCACTCGCTGTTGCCATACGACCGCACGATAGAATGTTTGTATGCTTGAGAGGTGCAATTTCATTTCGACGCGGGATACTTTATTGGATATAAGCCGAGCGAGGCATCACAAACGAACGGCGGTTCATGGGACAGGCCTCAGACTCAAGTTTTAGTATTAATAGTGTAAGGATCCCATTCATGCTCAACAAGCGTCGGCAGTCACTTTCGTGTTACACGAGAGGGATGCTTTCAATTAGCTATATCCAGTTAATCATTTATGATTTGGTTACCGTGGCCGCCCGTTACCCTCTTTAAAGAATGCTTTGGATGGCTGAGCCAAAATGTGGTACCGCCTTGAGTGGCACCACCGAAATAGTATGTGAGGTCGAAAGTACAGTAGGGCGCCCAACGCAACTCCAAAAAGTTGCGCTAAGTCGCTTATTTCAAAATTGACCATGACAACCCCGTGCCTTTTTAATGGATGCGCCAAACCAGCGCTACCACCGCTTGACAAGTGCGCGTTCCACCGCTACCGCTCCAAGTGCAAAGTCGACGGCTGCTTTAACCAAGTCTACGCTCGCCTCCTCTGCGTGAGCCACGGCGGCAAGAAGACATGCCAAGCGTCCGGCTGCGTGACGCCCGTTCGAATCGGTGAATTTTGCTCGAAGCACGCAACCCGACCGACGGCTTTATGCGATGTGGATGGATGCCGCACAATGACGTCTGCCAACAACACAAAGTGCCCTGCCCACGGTGGAGCAGCAGCTTGCATCGTGGACGACTGCTCACGACCGCCACGAGTGGGCAGCTTTTGCTGGCACCACCGTAACCGGGTTCTTTCTGCACCGGCGCTACCCGACGAACTACCAAGCGAAGATGGTGATGCGTTGATCCTCATGCTTGACCAGTGGATGATGGATGAATCCCTTTGCAACCTCGCAGACGATTCAATCGACTTCGAAGGCATCCTGGACGACATTCTGGCACTCTAACCTTCAAGGCCAGAGGTATTTAACGTAGATCGTAATGTATTCCTATTTTACCCCAGTCCACCTTGTTTTAATATTCGGCACTTGGCTCTGGCTTCCTCTGCGACGGATTAAAGACAACTAATAGCTTTGAATGTTCTTTAGCGCAGCGTGTTGTTACAGTCTGCGATGCATCGGCAAACTCGGTTTGGCGGGAAAATATTCGGCAACAAATCCATCAGGTTGCAAATGTATTTTTTAAAATTAGGTCTTCGGGTACTAAATAGGACTACAATCTCTTCGAATAGGACGAAACCGAAAAATTATCAAGTATAAAACAATGATGTAGCAGCCTTACCTTCTCAAGACCCATAGGAGAGCGCAAGCCCACCATACAACGCATTCCACTTGCAGTCGTACATTCTGCATACGTGCGTAATTCAATTTTAGCTGTCTGCATAGACCCCTTGTCAATTGAAACCTAAGTTTTTGTCAAGAGACGGGCGTTTTTAACACTGTAAAAAAACACGAAAAATGTTTTAAATGTACGAGTAAATTGCTCGGGAGGTCATTTTTCATTTTGCCAGATCAGACGCAAGTGCAACATGAGCAACTTGTGCGTCTTTAAGGGCTGTATGCAGGCGGTGGTCGCGGACGCCAAGTGCGCTTTCCACCGATACCGCACCAAGTGCATCGTGGATGGCTGCTGCAACCAGGTGTACGCACGGCGGCTCTGCGTCGGCCACGGCGGCAAGGACACGTGCGCCGTGGCCGGATGCCACTCGACCGTGCGCGCTGGGAAGCTCTGTAGCAAGCACGGTACGAAGGAAGCATGCAGATGCTCCGAAGAAGGGTGCTCGAATGTAGCGCGCGTCAAGGCCAAATGCCTTCGTCATGCTGGTGCCACGCTGTGCGCCGTCGCCGACTGCGCGTCTGCGGCCCGCGTCGGCGGCGTCTGCTGGCGCCACCGCAACCGTGTCGTGTCACCTCCTCTTCTCTCTTCGTCTGACCCCATCGTTCTCAAGGTCCAAGACGAGACCAATCCGGCGATGGATCCGTGGGGCGCAGCCATGGACACCCTTGACGCATTGGTCTCGGACTTGGACCTCGTCGTATCGGTAGACCTCCCGGACATCCTCTTGGACGACCACAGCTGGTTGTCGCTCTCGCTCGATGACCACGCGTGCGTCGAAGGTGTGGTGGACTTTGCATTCGAGTGAGTGACGGCGACGGGCGTCCTCGCAGCTTTTTTTTCGAAGCCACCTTTGTTTCATTAGCGTCGAGCCAACCTCCAACTATTTAAGAAAAAACACAAGCACATAGCATCGACCGATTTGTTAGCCCTCGTCAATACACCATATTTGCCTTAGCCTTCTTCGTCATGAGCTAAGCCGAGGCTCTGTGTCGGGCTTCCGCAAGACCCGCGCGCGGTTTGCTCCCGCAGCGTGCTTTGCCTGAGAGTTGCTGGCCCTCCACGCCCACAATTTTGGGAAAAACCTAAAATACTGTATTTTCATCCTGAGTGATGGTTGCTCGTAGACGTGACTTCAACTCCAGTGACGCCACCGGGCCGTCGGTATCTTGCGGCGCCACAAACTTCCACGCCCTTGAACTTGCAGGGAAATCAACGTGGTACACTGGCGCTCCATCCAAACATCGTGACGTGGAGAAAGTTCAGCGCGGCTTTATAGTTATAGAACCAACGGTATTCGACTGGCTCAGCCAGACAATAAGGTCGTCTGTGTCTCTCGTCAAGCAACGGTGCGGTATGTTTACTCAATGAATTTGCATATAAACATACATCAACTTTTGGACTGAAGTAGTACGAGCTTGCATTTTCGTGCGATTCCAGCGTCATTCGCATAACATCGCAACATGAGTGGAAGGAAACTCCGATGGAATTGGATGAACGTGCACTCAAGACTACAGAAGGGCTATTTCCAGCTTCGCACTTTAAAAGGTTGCCCTTCCCGGCCACAAGAGTTTGTGCGAATGCGCTCATAAAACTTAATAAAATCACGCAACTCGCTAGAGAATGATGGTGGATTGAGAACACATCGAGTGGACTTGGAGTTCGACTTCGACAATGACGGGCCACATGCAACGAAATTGTATTTGGCCTACGAACCATTTCTCCTTCAAGAGCTACAAGTGCCAGGGTACAGATATAGTGCCAAAACAACCCCCCATAAACAATAAGCAAGCAATGATGCGCTCATTTGGCATAGCGAGCGGGAAACGCAATGCACCACGTATCGTGGAAAGCCTCAGCTGCATTTGTCCACCTAGTCGTTCAAGGTGCATTGTGAAACTTAAAACGAAGACGATTCGGAGCATTGACGACATTAAAGTCGCCGAAATAACTTTACGACATATGAAACCTAATGTATAAGGCTAGTCTCCTCTAACCCATGTATCGGCTCGGGGTGTATTGACGCCAGAGTCGATCTTTCTTCCGACATCCACGCGTCTAGTATCGAGAGCAGCGGGTCTTCCACTTCGGAGCGCTTGACCATCAAATGGCGGTGGCGCCAGCAGTACCCGCTAATGCGCGCGCGCGTCCTGCAATGCGGCGCACTGCATTGCTTTCCCCCGCCGTGTCCAATGCATTTGTTGTTTCCATAAGCCTTCTTGGTGCAGCCGGGTTCAGAGCAATCGGGTTTGTTCTTCGCACCTCCATGTTTGGCACATAGGTCGCTTGCCCGTGCGTTGGTGTAGCAACCGGGAAACTGGCACATCCGCTTGCCGCCATGACGGATGCAGAGATGTCGAGCGTACACTTGATTGCAGCACTCAGGCACGGAGCACTTGGTGCGGTTGCGATGGAAGAAGCATTTGGCCGAGCCTTCGCCTGCGGCATTTGCACACCCGTTGAAAAGGCAGCTCATTCGACAAATGCAAACTGACAGTCAGCGCCAGCTGATTGCACTAGTCGCCACCCACGTGACGCTGCGTTAGAGACGACGCGACACGACGTCCCCTCGGATCACGGGTCATCAAAGAACGATTTTACGATTACTAAAGTCTTTAGGCGTCCTACCTGCGTTTGTAACTGGGGCGGACTCCATCTGAGCACCTGCGAGCCTCGTTTCAATTCAGCCAGATGGCCTCGGCAATGTCTCCTCCAGATTCCGCCCTGCCCATCCTTGCCTCGACGGTCACCGTTAAAATATTGGGAATCAGGGCTCGACTCCTGCCCAAACCACCCGGCATGAAAACATCAGAATAGCGAAGCCATTTGGCGGCTCTTAGATCGTATCCTTCACACGACCTTGGACCGGTGAGCAGCACGCGTGTTATCGCACCGGCTGCGGAAATATCACGTCATCTTGCGTCGTCCAGACGGCAACTGATTTAACCCAAAGCTTAGCCACACGAGCCACACGAAGGTTTGCCGATACGCTGTGTGGGGCGGGTCTACCATCCCCCCTCGACATATCCTTAGGGCCACTGTTGCTTCATGAACCAGGGGTATGCGTCGACACTCACTAACATTCGCGCAGGACCAAGTGAACATAAACGCCCTACAGTGGACTTTACAACTAAGCAACTAAGCTTTTAAACCACTGTGCACTTACCGCCCGTTGCGATTTCGACTTTAAGTGTGGTATAAACACCCATAAAGCACCAGTTCTATAGTCAGTTATCATAAAACACATTGCAACAACTAAGCAAGTAAGTGTGGAACCAACCATCCAGTGTACTAATATTCACTCGATGGTCAATCTATGCATGCTCGAGCGACTGGCTGTGGCATTTTGGGACCGATTGGATGGACATTTGGGTTCTATTACTCCTAGAAAAGGACTTTCTTATCGCAGTATCAGAAATGCCTGCAGACCGATTGCGAGAGCAGTTATCCCCGTGAGTTGAGCCCCGTCGGACAAGCCGAGCGCCGCTCGAAGTGACGTATCAGCCACATCCACAAGCTGGTGGCCAAACATGTCTTGGCGAAGGCTGGGAAGCAAATCGAGCTCAAGTGGCGGAAGGTGATCGAGACACGTCGAATTCACTTTGGTAACGTCGCCGTCGTGGGCCAGGAACGAGAGGAAGATCTCATAGCCACAAGGACTGTCCACGACAGCGTGTGATGCGTCGCGCACATTCGCGTACAGTTTGTACGAGGTGTTGTACTGGTCATACTGGTACTTGGCTTGATCATCGGGCGTGATCGGGTCGAGACCGCCGTTGAGAACGAGAAGACTCGTGGGCACCTCCGCAGTTCGATTGAAATACTTGTCTGGCGTGTAGTAAAAGCCACGTGTCGAGAGGTATCCCTCGGCCTGGCACGCTCGGTCTACAGTCATTCCCGTGTCACGATCGTTCGGAGTCACCATCAACTACCGCGATTGTTGGTGAATAGGCAGTAGGCCATAAAGTCCC
The DNA here is from genome assembly GCA_002081595.1 of Achlya hypogyna. Taxonomy (NCBI): domain Eukaryota; phylum Oomycota; class Saprolegniomycetes; order Saprolegniales; family Achlyaceae; genus Achlya; species Achlya hypogyna. The sequence goes on along the minus strand of JNBR01001490.1, from coordinate 27,877 downwards.
GATACACCGGGTTACCCACGACTTGGTCCGCAAAGTAGCCCCGCAGCTCTTCCAGAGGCGGTGCCGGTGTGTAAAAGAGTTGATGCTCAGACGAGAGGATCACATAGTAGAGTACTAGCGAGTCGTACGCTGAAGTGAAATTCGGCTCCAGCAGGTCGTTGTCGACCAAATACGGCTCTACATAAGTCTCGAGCACTTCGACGTCGGCATCGGAGCACCTGACACAACTTTTGACGACACCGCTCTCCTTAAACTGTTGCGCATACCCGTGCAGCAAGGTGAAGAGAGGCAAAAAAGCAGTTCGCAGCGAGCTCTGCTCCAGAAGCGCCGAAAAGAGTCGGCGCGCTGCGAAGGATGGCGGATCCCCTGCGTCGCGACCGGCAACGGCCGAGAGCCACAGTGCGCATGCTGTGGGTTCGTCATGGTCCAGTTCGTCGTACCAGGACACGAGCTGGTCGTGAAGCGGAACATCGCTCTCGAGGTACTCGTCCAAGGCGGAGAGGTATCGAGCCGCTACGTCGAGGTGAGCGTTTGGCGCAAGCTGGTGGTGTACCGATGGCACCGTACGCTGCGTCGCCGTTGGGTACGTTGAGCGTCTCGGGCACGATGCTGTCGAGGAGGTAGCCTTTGAATGTGAACTGGTCCGCGAGATGCATCGTGCGTGCCATTAAGTAGGACCCATAGCTCACGCCATAGACGAACCAGTCGGCGTCTGGATTGATATGGGGGCTAAGCGTCACCAAGTCCTACGCGACCAGCTTGAGCGGTGTTGATTGCAAGGGCCAAACCATGGCCGCGCTCGTCGTCGAAAAGCCTTCGGCAAATGGCCCATACTTGCTATGGAGATGGTTGACGCAAGCCGCCGCATCGCGTTCGTCGTTCAAGTCCTGTGAAATGCATAAGCACAATGCCGGTGTGCTTTGTGGCGCACGCCCTTGCATGAGAGCATGTCGCTGCGGCCCGAGCCACGGTGGTCCATCGTGTACACACTGAACGAGCCGTTCAGGTCCATGAACGTATCTTGCATAAAGAGCTCCACTACGCAACTTTGTCATCAGCACCGATCTAGCAAACTGTCAGGCGCACTGTCGACGGAGGAGCATCCGGGGCCGCCGTCCATGACCCAGACGGCGCGCGTCGCAGTGGGCGACGCGATGCGTTTGACAAAGACCGGCAAAGTCATCGTGGCATCACACACTCCTACGCGCACGGATGGGCTTCGACCATAGCAAATGCATTGCGCACCAGGGTAACAAAGGGGCACCGTGAAGGTGTTGCATTCGGCGGGCAGAGCCGCACCACGTTCCCGACGGGCCAAGTCATCGTCGTCGTCGGCGTCGGAGGGGTCAAAAGGAATCGTGTTGGGAGAGCACCGACGCCACCCCGTGCTGGTGATCTCCACCGAGCGCCAGTGCTCTGCTGCGACCGCCGCTGCAAGTGCTGTAGCGAGCCAGCGCCTGAGCTGCATTGCCGAGAGGAGGTCGGTAGCGTTGTGCCGCCCCGATTACGATGCCCGTGTCTATTGTTCCCCAAAGCCACATGGACGCAAAAATGCATATGTTATGCATGATAAATCACTTTGTACTTTTAGGTATATAAACCGCAAGTAAATTTCATGCAGATTTACTTCTGACTTTGACGTACTGTACAGGGATGTGGTCTATCGAGCAACACATGGTGCGCACATTTTGGCCAAAATGGCGTCGAAAATGCAGTAGCCGCCGCAAGGAACTTGCCCGACGGCGTGCCGTTTGCACGGTGTCGTGCAGGATCAGAAGCGATCGCCGCAATGGACTTGAATTCACTGCCGCAGGAGTTGCCGTGCACCAGTTGCCCAACGGAGGAAAGCCGGAGGTCCATGTGCAACCTGGATGGCTCGGTTCTGTGCAACCCAGCTGCTCTAAATTGAAGCGCACTGATTCCGGCGGTCTTCCTGGGAAAGCAATCGGGTCACGCTATAGTGTAGTAGAGCGGTTTCCGATACAAAACGGCGCGATGAAGGCTCAAGTGGGCCAAGGCCTTCGCGCGGCAAGGGAGCTCGCCAAGGCCAAGTCCACGGTTCGCCCAGAGTGGAATGTACGTTCCAAGGGTCGTGCGATGGCTTGAGATGCACAGGACGAGTTGAGCGATTTGAGCCAGCACAAGATCTCAAAGGATGCCATGGTTGACGCGTCAGTGAGAGCTCCAGGGCTCAAGAGTGCACTAGAACCACAAACACCAGCAACGAATCTCCAAGAATCTCGAGACAGCTCGAGTGGACATGTACTTTAAGGTGCAAGCAGACCAGCTCCAAGTCCGCGAGCGCGCTTTGGAAGCGAGCGAGCGCAATCTCCAAAGCAACCAGGAAGAGGTGTTCATCGGCGGCTAGTCTCCTGGCATGTCAGACATCGTACACTAGATGCGGCAACAGCAGTCGAGCGTGCTGAGCCAGCAAGTGAAGCTCAATAATCTCTATGTACAGCTCCGTCATGGCTGCCAATCACAGGTTTACCCTAGGCCTCGCTGGAGCAGCGCGCCCATGAGATTGCAGTAGCACGGTGCTATTGTGCAACCTGCGAACTTTATCACTAGGACCGGGAAACGAAGTGTCAAACGCTCGAAGCCACGCTGCAGGAACGCGAGACGTTTTTGGCCCAGTGCCAAGCCGCGCTGCAAGTACGAGAAGCCGCCGCGGCAGCCAAAGACGCCGCCACCCGCGATGTGCGACTACTTCTGGTGGTGTCGTGGGTCATACGGAATAAGGTTTGCTGCGATGCAGACACCCTTCAAAGCCGGGAGCTGGCCATCAGACACCGCGAGCAGGTCGGTCTCCTCAACGCCGAACCTCATTTCCCTCGTTGCACAGGAGCTGGCTCTCTGGGGTGAGCGCCTTGTACTACAAGAGAAGCAGGTGTCGTCACTACCGAGAAAGTTGTGTGACTCCGCGTTAGCTGGCGACGTTGGAAGCTTTGTTCGAAGCACGTCAGCTGGAGTGGCGTCAAGATCAGGACCGACAAGCGGCCGCCCACGCAGCGGCAGTCAAGGCTTGGCAGTTCGAAAACCAAGCTGCCTCGCTTGAGTTAGCTGAGGTACCATTCACCACCATACTTAGCTGATGGGTTCGTCATAGGCTCGCGAAAAAGATTATCATTTCCATCAAGACAATATGTCCAAAGTCAACACCACCCGGGAATCGCTATAATGATACACGATCTAGTTGGCTGCCGAGCAAGTGCGGCTACGGGAGGAAGAAGCTAGAGTGCTGACTTGGCGCCAACAAGTGGAAGCCTCGGACGCAAGCCGCCAGGCGGAACTGGCAGCTAGAGGTGCGCACGATTGCTTGCAAAAGCCTAATCGCATCCGTCGTAGAAACTGCTGTGTCTCTCCGGGAGGAGACTGTAAACGCTCGGGGCGCTCAGCTTGACGCCTTTCACCATCAACTCACTCAAATGGATAAGGAACGGGGAGACCAAGAAAAGGCACTTCGGCAACGGGTACGTTCTGATTGAAGCGCTCGATTCACCAATGCTCGACTAGGAGCGGAAGCTCGACGTGTTTGCAAAGGATGCCGAAACCCAACACCAACTGAACATGCTGCGCAAGGCCGAGCTGGACGCTCGCGACCTACAGGTATCGGTCCTTGTCGTGACTGACGCCATGCGGATTGTTGTGTACAGAAGACTACATCCCCGGTGGAGAACGTTGATACTCCGGTTGCAGCAACTGCCTCCGCTCACCCGCTGCCCAGGCCATCGCAGCAGCTTTCGCAGGCAAAACGAACACCTTCGAATAGCAAGCTTCCAGTTAAATAGCTGTCTCTAACTCTACAAACAGTCACCGGCGTCATACGCGCATGCGGACACATTGCACGGGGGATCGCAGTAGTCGTCACCGAGGCGCGGTCGGGCGCAATCTTGAGCGCAGTCGGTGTAGCAAACGACTGAGTGTGTGCTGTTGCAGTAGACCGTCGACGCCACTTGGACGAGCAGCAGCTGCACGGCCTGCAGCAGACTCGTGGGCACTGCGCGGATCGGGTTGCCGTTCAAGTAGAGCCTCAGGTTTGAGTTGCCCGTCGTTAGCACAGTTGGCACCTCCGTAAGATCGTTTTCGTCAAGCAGCACGGCGCTAAGTGAAGTGAGCGCCGACAGGGTGCTTGGCATCGCCGAAATGTAGTTGCGGCCTAAGTCGAGGTATTGCAGCGAGCTCAAGCCCGCGATCGTGTCGGCAACCGCGGTTTGGTTCGTGCCTGTGAGCGCCAAGTCGTACAGGCCATGCCACTGGGTCCAAACGGCGGCAGGAACGTTGGAGGCCAGTGGCGTATCTGTGATGTATAGAGTTTCAAGCGTCGGCGGTAGCATCTGCAGGAACGGCGGCAGCGCCGAGAGGTTGCTGCCGTGAATGTACAAGGCATAGAGCGACGTTGGCAAAGTCGATAGATTCCAATGCGTCAAACCCGTGCGCTCCAAGTGAATGGCTTCGAGGTTGGGAAAGGCTCCAAGCGTCGCGTCTCCGAGACCTTGAGTCAACGGACACTCTTGAACATGCAAAAACCTCAGCGCCGTCCCAAAGCTCGTCGACAGGTATGCATTCAGGTCGTCGCTGTCGTTCATGAGCCCATCGAGCACGCAGTTCCATCGAATGTGGACACAGTCGCAACTGGACGACAGCCACGTCGAGGTGCTGTGTCGACAGCCGGGTGGGCACTGGTGGCGCCCGTAGCTGCTGTAACCGGCGACGGCAATGAGCACGGCTGCCACCATCGAGTAGCTGAGCACAAGCGCCGTTCGCCATCGCCGCGCCACCGCCAGTGCATGGAGCGGCAGGTCGTGGTCGTGCGGCTGCAACCGGCGCGACTTGAAGAGCCCACCGGCAGGCAAAATGCGCAGCTTCTTGGGCGAGTCGCCTTCCTCCGAGATCGATATGAGCGTCCCTGTGCGCTTCACCCGACTTGGCACCGCGCGGATGGCCGACAGGACGTTCTGCAGGCGAAAGTACGTGGCCGCGACGGCCACGGCCGTGGCCACGAGGTCGGCGCCGTCCGAGATGAGTACGAAGCGTCCGATGGGCATGTATTGCGCGGCCCAGTCCAAGTTCCGCCGGTGATGCCTCAGGTTGGACGTTGCTAACGCGGCGGGCAACACGAGCCCGAAGCACACAAAACCCATCGAGAGGTAAAATGATACAAGTGCATGGCCCAACTGCACTGCTGGGGACCACAGCGTCGGTCGGCGGGTTGGACCCACAGGCGGCAGCAGCCCGCGGCTGCTCCAGAGGCAGTGGAATGCTAGAAGCGCGCTGTACGCCAGCGGCACCAGCGGCTGCACGACAGTCGCGGCCATCACGCACGCTGTGTAGGCGTTGGCGGCCACTTCGAGTCCGTGCAAGTACGGCAGAGCTGTGTTCCATTTGGCGGCTTTGACGAGTGCAGGAGGCAGTCGCCGTGAGACCTGGTGCGTCCAGATGTGCCAGTTGTGGTGCTGCGGCGTGAATTCGAAGAACGGGATGATCTGCAGCAGTGCGAGAACGAGGAAGAGTGCGCCGGGTGGCGCTGTCGCCCCCAGCGCACGCAGCGTCGACGCCGGCGCAGCTAAGTGAACAACGCCGAGAGCCATCAGGTAGCTGAACGCGACGACGTGGTGAGCGAGTACCAAGATCTGGATGCATTTGCGCGCCAGCCACTGGCGCCGCATCGCTTCGTGCATGCGCGCGTGGTCGCGCGGCGGCGCATGCATCTTCACCTTGACCCGCATACGCCGGCTGTGGCAACCACCTAAAAATACCCAGTGGCGTTTCCGACATGGACGACGCGGCCCCCGACGCCAAAGCGGAGCTCGACCAGCTCCTGACTGAGGCCGAAGTCGAGCCGTCGCTCACCAAAGACCAGCTCATCGATATTCTCAAGGAGCGTCTCGTCCGTCGTAGCGCTATCATCGACGTACGACCATCTCCCACCATCGCGCTCATGCATCAGTAGACCATCCGTCATGCGTACTACCACGATGTAATCGTCATCAAGGAGAACCTACAGGCCAAGGAGCTCAACCCTGCCGCAAACCTCGACGAGCGTGTCCACGCGCTTCCATCGGTCGACTTGCGCGACACACTCCCGCTCTTTGCGCCGGCGCAGACATACCTGCGCGTGCATCCGTGCGAGAGCTGCGGAGGGACCCTCGAGCTCGTCCACGGCGAAGTACGCGGCGCGGGGAGGCTGGCGCCCACGGTGTAGTAGACGCATGAGCTCAACGAAGCGCGATCGCAGTGCGCCAAAGCACTCAAGGCTGAACAGAACATGAAAGGTACTGCGCTGAGAGGCTTCTCCTCACGCAGGCGCAGGCATTGTGCACCGGCTCCGCGACGAGCTCAAGGAGGCAACTGAGATCTCCGAGGCGCTGCAGCAGCGGCTGCGGGCGCTGACAAAAGAGAATGCTTTTACTCTGGAGCAGCTCCAGATATCGCGCAAGACGGAGCGCGATCAAAAGGCGCTGCTGGCCGAGGTCAAGTCGAAACTTCACACCGCGACCGCCAACAACGAGAGCGTCTCTCGCCTCGCGCAGCAGGTGCGTTGCGACGCCAGTTCCATGAACCCACAGCGCTCGACTTCGTAGTTAAAAGAGCTGACCGCCGAGCACAACGAAGTCGCAAAACAGAAATCGCTTCTCACCAACAAATGCGACGATCTCCAGGACGAAGTTGGTTGCCGTTCGATGGCACTGTTCACGACGCTCATGTAGTTGCAAGCGCTACTCCAAGCGCATGCTACGCAAAAGGCCGACTACGTTCGCTCACAGCTCGAGTGCGAGAGCACCAAGCGGCAGCTCGAAGACATGACCGATCTCAAGACCCACTTTTCCACTGAACTCAACAACCTCGCCGCCAAACACAAAGAGCACGTCCACGTCAACGAGATTGTCCAGGCGTCGCTTGTCAAGTGCAAACAAGACTACGCAACGCTCTCGACCAAGTAGGCCACCTCACGCCATCCTCGCTAGGACTGCGTAGGTTCGAGCAAACAAAGCGGCAGCTTGAAGACCAGCTCGCGGGCGAAGAAATCTCGCGCGAGAATATCCACGAGCGGTACATGGACGAGAAGAAGCGATGCAAGCAGTTGCAGGTCGAGGCGGAGCGTGCTCGCCGCGACGCCGCCGAGTTTCAGGAGCTCTTCGCGCAAGTGACGAGCCAGGCCGACAGTGTCGAGCGCGCGCACCAAGCTCAGCTCAATGATGAGCACCAGGTGTGGCTTCAGCAACTGCTTCAAGCGGTGCGTCCGTCGCTTGCGGCCGCATGCCACGCGGGCTGTAGAAACAAGAGATCGACCAGGCCGGCATGCGCGAAAACGACCTCGCCTCCGAGGTCATGAAGCGTTTCTTCGACGATGACGACGATGAGGCCATGTTCATCCCGAGCTACTACGGCGACGACTCGGACGACGAAGGCAGCACCCGACCAACGCTACTGCTGCCCAGCCGACCCATGTCGCAGTTCTCGGACGGCAGCCTTCATTCGGACTCCTCTCGCCAGCACACGCCAGCAACCACGGGGGTATCGGCGCTGGTGGGAGCGGGTGCTGATGCCGATTGCAGCGCCTCGACACCCCAGACCGGCAACCCGCAGGCGTCGGTGATGCGGCGCTGGAAACGAAGAAAAAGCGCACTCTGCTCACCACACGCAAGGGCGCGGGCAACGCCGAACTGGTGCAGCTCATGTCGGAGATGAAAGACATGCAGGACAAGTGCAAACTGCTGCGCCACAAAGTGCACGAGTCGGAAAAGCACATTGCCCAACTCAAGGCGCAGATCACGGACCTCACGATAACCAACCAAGCGCTCGACGCGACGTAAGCCGTGGCCTTGGACGCAAAAGACACCAATTGGTGTCCGTAGGATCAAAGACTACGTAGCCGAAGACAGTGAGCGCAACCAAAGCGAAACCGAGCTGCTGCGGACGCTGAAGACCTCCCGGGAGACCGTAGACGCTGTCTGTTTGACCAGACGTGACCCCGGCGGTAGATAGAAGCGCTCAAGGCGCAAGCCGACCGGTTCGAGCGCAAAGTGGTGTCGTTTGAAGGCTTTTTCGACCAAATCGGTGGTGAAATCTTTTCGTTTTACCAAAACGCGCAGATTGTGGCACCGATCGACCCCATGCCCGTCATCATGTCCGAGGACGAGACGCCGTCCAAGTAGGCCATCGTCCTCGCTCTTGATCAACTTTCAATGTTCTACTAGGGCCACGTTGTCTCCAGATATTCTTGTGCGAAGTTACCAACTGGAAGGCGGCATGCTCATGCATTGACCCAGGCGAAAAAGGCTATCATGAAGCGAGAACTCTACGAAGAAAAAGTTCTCAACAACTACGTGTACGCGTACAGCGAGCGCGTCGAGTTAGTACGGACGGCCACCAAGCCTCGTATACTCCGGCGCTGTAGTTCCTCGTCGACATGAAGCGGGCCTACGACTTCATGATCGAAGTCAAGCACGAGTCCATGGAATACATGAAGACCTGCCAGGCAGGTCCCGCGGCTCTCGTCCATGGAAATGAATGGCATGGCAGGCGCAAACGACGGAAATTGAAAAGCTTAATGAGACGGTGGATCGGCTCAAGATGGCGCTCGACACAGAGCGAACGAGCACCGCCAAGTTGGAGCGCATGACTCGAATCACACTCAACGACCTGACGCAGCTTCAAGAAAAAATGCGCAACTACGAGCGGGAGGTGGTGGCTTGGGGTGTGGCAGCGATGACAAGTTGTCCGCTTAGTCGGGCGATATTGAGATCGAACGCAACCGCCTGCTCGAAGAGAAGCGCAAGATCGCGTTCATTATGATGGAGAAGTCCAAGACGCTTGACCGCGAAATCGATCTCAACGAGCAGGTGAGATGCTCACGAGGACGGCTGCTTGCAATGCCACATAAAATAGATGGCCCAGAAGATCCAAGCCAAAGAACAGGACATTGCCAAGCACCAAGAGATCAACGCCGGCCTCAGCGCCACGGTGCGTCCATGGGGAACTGCCGAAGGCTAATGTGACCCCCAGATCAAGGCTTTCGAAGATGCCATTCAGTTCAAGAAAGACACCAACTGCGACGTCGGCATCTTAGTCGTCCCGCAACTCTTCGACACAGGCATGCAAACAGATCCATGGAAGCCCCAGGTACGTACTGCCGCGCACGACGCTGGGTGAACTTGACGATGTAGGGTCTCGTATTGCGGCAACGCAATAGTCCCAACCAAGTCCCGCAGCGCTACGAAGGGCCAGCCAAGATCATGGTGGCATGTCCCAGCCTGGATGTGCTGCTGAAGGGCAAGCCGCTTTACCCCGAGCCGAGCGAACGGCCAAGCACGTCATCCATGGCCCAGCTCCCGCCCCCAAACCCCCTCGAGAACAACCCGCGGCGGGTGCAGACTGCTGATCCGCAGAGCGGGGGCTCGCTCCGCAAACCTTCGAGGAAGATCCAAGTCGGTCGCATTAGTTTGCCCAAAGTGAGCCTTTCCACAGCTCAAGACCCCATGGTAGACAACTTTTTTGTCAATTGAGTCATTCAGGCGTCCACTGCAGTGCTTTGGTTTCGAGTCAACTATCTCGATATTTAGCTTTGCTTGTTTCGTTCAAGGAAAAGTGGTCTTCAATGGAGAAAACACGTTCAGTCGCTGGTCCAACGGGCGCATCGGAGCTTTTTCATAAGCACGTTAGGCACCAGGAAATGCTGCCTGTGTAAGATGCAGCCACGAGTTCCAACCCCCGGCCAGGCTTTGGAGGGTGTGAGGCCATTGCGACCTCAGGTGCGTCTTGGCATCGCTGAGTAAGGCCAATTGAAGCCGGCGAAGGACTGCGTTCTGGCGAGCGAAGATGGCTATCGAAATGGAGTAGAAATGGGCTCCTATGCATGCACTAAAGATTCGCTTTCCCTAGGCTGGCTCGTGCCCTGTCTAACGAAGCTATTGCTTATATGCCCATCGCATCGCAACGGAGCGAATGTTTTCCCCTAGGGATAAAAGAATCAGAATGGGGTTTTACTTCGGATCTTGCTCAGTTTGAGTTTTGCACGGGATTTGATTTCCAGGTTGACACGATGACTGTGGACGTGGTCGTGGATAGCGCCGAGCATACCTGCTACCTTTGCCTCGAGACCACCGCCGCCGACCAGAATGAGCCCCTCGAACTGATCGCTCCATGTTCCTGCAGCTCACATGTGCATCGTCGGTGTCTGGACCACTGGCGCGCTGTGGCGGCAAACCCATCGGCAAGGACGCATTGCGTCACTTGCCGCAGTGCCTATGTACTGCCACCGGTGGCAAAGACACACCAACGATGGTCTGTGCTTCGGGATCCATTCTGGGGTATTCTTTGCGTCATCGTCATTGTCACCGTCGTTATTTGCCTTGTTTAATGTATCGAAAACCGTCTGGCAGAGGACTGCTTTCTACTGCAGACTTGTACTAAGGGCCAAACATCCGCAATGGTGGGCGCTAAGCGTCCCTGTCCAGACCTTGCATTCGCTTAGGACGCCATTCTTGGCAACTTGTTGCCTTGGGCCTTTTTGCTTCTGTGCTATGACGAGCGCACGGCCTTTTTCGCTTCCAGTGGCGGCAATGGCGCGGTCACGGGCGCACACAAAAGCTCAACAACAAGAGCGATCGTCGCACCCTCCATTTTATCTCTGTTGTTGCTCCGTTTAGCATGTTTCTCGACATCGTTGTCATCGAAATCGTTTTTGCTATGCGCTCAAGAAGCGGCACCAGTCAGCACGCCGTCGAAAAACCTCGCACCACTTTCTTGCGTCGGTCGCACGCTCCATCTAGCGCCCAAACACATTAGTGTTTCTGTAGTTAAACTGTGGGTGCAAATTGAGAATATCTCGAACAGCAAAGTCGTCGATAAATTTCCAGTGAAAAGTGCTGATTTTCCCCAAAAATTCACCAACTTGAACGTGACTTTTTCGAAAGTTATGTGGCAAATCATGTGAAAAACTATTGTATTCTTCGGGGTAAAACTCCAATTGCGCCCCACTAGACGGCACGCAGGTGGATGACGACTGCCCCTGGAGAACGCTTGGTGTGTAAGCGCATGTGGTCGCCGCAAGTTGTCGCCTGCCACTTGCTTCTGTTTGGGGTGCTAGTTTTTCACCCAAAACCTCACACGTGAAAAAGAAGTGGGAAAGTTGGATTCTGGGATTTACCAGATGTTTTGCCCAAACGTTCCGTTCCGACAAACACGCATTTCTCAAGCGCTCGTCGACGATGAACAGCGCGAAGGACGAGGCCGACGTTGTCGTCACCGTGGCCACGGTCGCCCCATCGGGAACGGAAGCCGTTCCTGTTCTCCCCTCAGCGCCGTACTGCTGTCACTACTGCCTCGACGACGCCTCGGGGCCTGCGGGCTCATCCACGGAGCTTATTGCGCCTTGCGCCTGCGAAGCTTACGTCCACCGGCAATGCCTCGACACGATTCGCATCACGTCGCGAATGCCCAATGCCATGAGCCAGTGCGGAATCTGCCACACGCTTTACCTCTTCAAGGCGACGGGCGACGCGGCCGAGGCCGACCTCCGGCGACTTGTGCGCAAGGCCCAGATACTCCGGCTGCTTCTTGTACTCGGTGTCGTCTTTGTTGGGAGCCTCGTTATCTGGCTCATCGACCGCGGCACACCCAAGGCTTTCGACCTGCACTGGAACGGCATGGACGGCAAGATCTACAACTGGATCGGGCTCACGAGCTGGCCGCGACTGGTGGTGTATTTTCTCACAAGCCTGGCCCTCACAGCCTTCATCATCGGCCTCGTTACGGTCGTGACTCTGTGTGCCGTGGGATGCCAAGGCGGCTGCTACTGCCCGACGTACTACGGAGGCGACTGTGGTGGTGGCTGCGGCGACTGCGGTGGCGAAGGTGGGGCCGTCGTTTTGGTGTTCGTTGTCGTCGTGTTCGTCTTTGTCGGACTCTTCATGATGCTCATGGCAATCGTTGGCGCCGCGGGCAACACGGTCAATCGCATCGGCCAGCGCCGTGTCCGCTCGGTTGAGGTCCACTACCACCAAGTCGAAAACCTGCGCCCCATTCCACACACAGACAACGTTGCGTACGCAGTAGTCTGAGCTTTTCAACTAATCTCAATCGCTCTTATTAACACTGTCGGCATCAGTTCCAGCGCTCGCGGCTTCCTCTGGATGCATCTTCCTGTGGTGAAACTGACACCATATTTGAGTGACACCACGTGAGACTACTGGCAGGGATGACCATTGGAAAGGTGGAGGCCCGGGACACACCAAGGCACCGAGCGGCTCTCGCAAAGAGCTCCTGGAACCGGCCGACTGCATGGCAACAGCACGCTAGCTACAGGGGAAGTATCGTGCTCGTTGAAGTGCTCGCACTCGAATGGATGCGCTTGAGCGCTTGATGGAGGCAGCGCAAGGCAGTATCTAATAGCGCGGTTGGAGTCGGCAGTTGCTTGTGGTTGAGCGCAGCAGCAGCACATTGGATATGAACACATGATATCGTAGACAAACTTTAACTTAACATGGTTTCGGAGCCAGAAGCGAGTGGCCGCAAATTGCGCACGCGTGGAGCGGATTGTTCGCGTATCTTGGCTTTGAGAGACGCGAAGACGTCGATCTTTCCGGAGAAGACGAGGTAGAGGACAAGTCCCCCGAGGCCGCACACGACGAGCGTGGCGACCACGACGTGATGAATGATGCGGTCCACGATCGGCTGCTGAGGGTCGGACGCATCCGAGAGCAAGAACGGGAGGACTGCGCGCAGTAGCATTGCGCCAAAGGCCACGAGAAGGACAGCGACGCTGATTGCGAGGTACACGAGCGCGGCCTGGACGCCGCCGTCGATTTGGCCAAGACACGACTTTGCAAGTCTCGAACCGTCATCGAGGTAGCACACAAACCAGGCCAAAAGCGCGACCAGAGATCCCACAGCGGCAGCAGCGTACACGCGAGTGTGGCCAAGCAGCCAGTGGGTAATGGCCGAGAGGCCCTCGAGGTCGTAGGGGCTGCGGCAAGTCGGGCAGTGCGTTGCGGCATCGAGCGTCAATGAGGTCGATCGCCACTTGTCGAGGCAAGCGCGGTGCACGTACGAGGTACAGGCGCATGGCGCGATGAGTTCCGAGGCGACGGATGCATCCCAGCACATGTAGCAGCAGGCGGTCATCGGTGGCAGATTCTGCACTGCTCGGTGCGCCAGTTTCTGGCCGGCCGGCCGACAAGAGACAATTCCCACGGGCTGACCCCGCTGCCAGCCAATCCGCGACGGGCATATCTAATTGGCAGCCAATCAGCGATGGGCAATTGCCATTGATACACAAGCTACGACGTGCGCACAGCACCGACGTGACGTGCTGAGGCAGCTCCGACACAGCCTCCACCGACGGACGCAACGCCGTGTCACGAGGTACGTCAAGGCGCGTGTCCCCATGTCCGGCTAGTGACATCACCCTGAATTTCATGGTTTTCTCGGAGGAGGTGGCAGGATTCCAGCCACTCATCTGATCGCGACAGGTCCATGGGAGGATGAAGAGCGGTCGTTGGCGGCTTGGTACGTGCTGGGGGAGCGAAGGCACGACTCCATCAAAGTCTTGGCCATGGGCCATCCGGGCCAAAGGGCCGTGTTTATGGTGCTGTGAGGGACGGGACTCGAGGATCACGCATGCATACGCTGTAGCAGCTTCGTGACGTCATGCTCCAAGGAGCGATGCCGCGGACGCGAATGCACGTCTTGTCCTACTCCGGGGATGGAAAGGACCTTCGTTCTGGCGAGGTCTTCGGCGAAGTAGCCTTTAGGCCAATCCCACCGAAACTGATGAGCTCCGATCGAGATGGCAGCGAGCATTCGGCTCAGCACGATGCAAGGCGTCTATATTGGATGAAGTTTACGTGGGCATCAGCTCTCGTAGGGCGGCGCCGTTGTCGTTTCGACGTCGACTTGAAAGACGTTTTGGACCGCCGCGATGACGGCGTCTTCGACGTCGACCATCTGCACGTCGGGGCGGAAGTCCTGGATGCGCGACACGGCCTTGTCGTGAAGGCCACAGGGCACGATGCGGTCAAAGCCTGCGAGGTCCGTCGACACGTTGAGGGCGAAGCCGTGCATAGTGATCCACTTGCTCGCGTGGGTCCCGACGGCAGCAATCTTGCTCTTTGGGAAGGCGTGGCGTCCATCTGACACCCAAACGCCTGTGAGGCCGTCGACGCGTTCGCCCGCAATGTCGAATGCACCGAGGGTCTCGATGACCACTTGCTCCACTTGTCGGAGGTACCAATGCAGGTCCTTCTTGAACGGCGCGCGCGTGAGGTTCATAATCGGGTACACGACAAGCTGTCCAGGAGCATGGTGGGTTACCTCACCTCCACGGTCGACCTTGATGAGCTCGAATGCAGTCTCAGCCATCGGGTCGAACTTGACGTGGTCCAGCGACGCTCCACGCCCAAGAGTGTACACGGGAGGGTGCTGCAACATAAGGCAGACGTCAGCTGGAGCCGGCGCGTCTCCACGGAAGCGCTCCTTGAGAAGAGCTTGCTGCCAGCTCCACGCTTGGCGATAGCCCACCTGCCCCAGCCGATGCACGACGCAGCGAGGGCTCATCTTCTCAATAGGCCAGCAGTCGGAAATGGGATAAGTCCTATTTAAACCTAGGTTGACATTAAACTAGGAAAAACAGGTCCCATACCATCACTCTCTTCAGGGGCTAATGAAACGCGCCCTAACGACAGTAAGGTGGACTAGTAAAAGCCAACAGTGTATTGAAAATGTAGTGCTTTTAGTGCCCTTCGTAGGAAACTTAATATAATGGATAAGTTTATTCTCAATAGAAAATGTAAGATGAAATCAATAACAATTTTTAAAAAGTAGGAATTCGGCCGCCCCGTATCCGGATGTCCAGCGAGTTGAGATACAGGATCGTTGACGCGAAGGCGGGCCCCGAGATGGACACGTCGAGTACGCCGCTTGGCCGTCAAGGATCATCACTGGCTCATGCATCGTAACCTAGAAACCACGCCGCTGCGGCGTCGAAAGAGCAACCGCAACAGCCTCTTCGATAGCTCTGACGACGACGACAACGGCGCGGTGGGTCGTGGGGCTGTCGGCAAGCCACGCGACAGGAAGGGTGGCGACAGCCGCAAAGGCCTCTTCGACGACCACGACGAAGAAAGCGAAGACGACGATCTGCCCCTCGAGCAGCTGCAACTGTCGATCAAGGAGCGCCAGCAGCGCAAGAAGGCACACCTCGAGACGTTGCAGGCGCAAGTGGCCGAAGCTGCCATGCTCGCAAACGCGTTCAAGGAAGACGTGGCGCAGCTCTCCGTACAGCTGGCAAATGCGACGAGCAAGATCGAGAAGCGCAACCGGCAGCTGCAGAACGCCAAAGAGCTCGTGCAGTCGTTGCAGGCCGAGGTCGCGACACTCACAGCGACCGTGCTCGAAGAGAAAGCGCAACGTAGCCGCGACGAGCAGGCGTGGCTTCTCGAGCGCGCGTCGCTGCTGCGCCAAATCGAAGAGTGGAAGTCGAAGGCGCACTTCGCAGCCCCAATGCCGGTGCCGATGTCGCCCTCGAAATCTGCGTCATCACTACTCGGCAAGCTCTGGTCCAAGGCCAAGAGCAAAGACGAGCCAGCGCCGCCTCCACCACCGGTCGCACGCCCCACCATGTTCGCTGTGCACGTCCGCTCTGAAGACGACGAGTCCAGTGACAGCATCATCGACAGTAGCAGCGACGAGAGCGACGAGAGCGACGCATCTCCGCTTGTCGAGGAGACTCGCCAGCCGCCACCAATCCCAGCCTCGGTCCCAATAGCCGTGCCCGAGCCTTCCTCCGGCGCAGACGAAGACGACGATGCAGCCACTGAGAGCCTGCCCGAAGCCAAGTCGGCGGCCAAGGTGCCGGCCGCCGTGTCCCGCATGAATCAGTACATGGAGCGCCGGGCGAAGAAGGAAGCTCAAAAGCGCGAGAAGGAGGCCCAGGAGGCCCAGGTCACCAGGGCTACCGGCCGACGACTCACGTAACGTAGGCAAAGACCCGGCAGCAGGAGGAGTACGAGCTGGAGTGGGCGCAACTCGCACAGGAAGCCATGGAGAGCAAGAAGAAGCGAAAACAGAAGAAGCCGTCCGGTACAGGCGCCCAGTTCACGCGGGTACTGCGCTGGGCAACACACCGCGGTCACGGCCGCCCGTAGATCTCGCGCCAGCGACCATCGAGCATGAAGCACTTGCAAAAGACAGGCCCGATCCCAGTGCCGCCGACGGTACCGCCGACGGTGCCACCGACGCCACCAGCAGCAGGTGTGCCGCCACCGGTGCCGACAAACCCTGCACCAATGGCACCGATGCCTGCCGCGCGGGACATCGATCCGCCTGCACCGGTAAGCCCTTTGACAGCGTCAACAGCAGGTCCCTGATGCGTGGCCTAGGTGGCCGTGGCGCCGCCGTTACCACCTGAGCCGTCGGAGGCCGACGTCGAGCTCTACAGGCGACAGCAAGCGCGGCTGCAAGAGCTGCACCAAGCCGGTACCCTTTGTTCCTCGTTGGCTTTACCCAGGCGCATTCTAGAGCGACAGAAGCGGGAGCAAGCCGAGGAAACGGACCGCATCAAGCGCGACATCCACGCAACGATCGCGGCGTGGGCCCGCGGCAAGTCACTCGTGGCGCTCTTTTCCTCGCTGCACCAGCTGGACGTGCTCCAAGGTCTAGGCTTGGACGCCCCCGTGCTGCGGACCGTCCCGCCGCCCGAGACAGACAGCGGCGACGGCGTCAAGAAAGCGTATCGTTATGTGATCCGCGTGATTCACCCGGACAAAGTGCGGCACAACGGCAGCATCGCCCAGCAAGTAGCGGCCCAGGACGTCTTCACGCTTGTGAACCAGGCCTTCGAGGCGTACAAGGAGTCGCTGTAGAGCTAATACCGCACCATTGAGAGAGTTGAGTCTTGCGAATGGAAGCGTCGACGCCGACAGTGTCCAAGACGTAGGTGCCCATGAGCCTGAGCCCATGATGTTTGTCCGCTCGGATGACGCTCTTGGGGCCAAGTTGACATCCGGTTGTCGGTAGCGTATCCGGACGCAGCTCGGATGGAGCCATTGGCACAATGCTCGCGACTCTCTTGCGCCGGTCTGCCGGCGTCCGGCTGCAGACGATGGCCGGCGCCCGCCGCTCCGCCGCGAGCCTTTCCATGTCGCTCGAGCAGCAGCATCGCTTCGCGGCCGTTGCCCAGGTCATACACGAGACGACGCGCGACGAGTCGGACTATACGCAGCCGCCGTCGGGGCCATTCTCCGTGCCCGCGGAAGAGCCGTGGCCGGCTGCGATCCGCGGCCGCGAGATCAACTTTAGCTTCTTCCGCATGGCGCACCGGCGTGGCTTGTTGGCGCCGCAGGTTGTTGCAGAAATGAACGCGATCAAGTTTGTGTGGGAGCCATACGTGCACAAGTGGACGTTGACTCTCGACGCTCTTAAGACGTACGGCGCGCTGCACAGGGACCTCCTCGTGCCAGCAAAGTACATCGTTCCTTCGTCGGCACCTTTCGCGCGCGACGTCTGGGGCCTCAAGCTCGGGTTCGTTGTGGACAACCTCCGGCGCAAACCCGTGCTCCGCGATGGCCTACGTGAGCAGCTCGATGCGATTGGGTTCGTCTGGGATCACCACGACCTCCGCCAACAGCTCAAAATCAGCGCGATCCAGCACTTTTACGCCCTCCATGGCCACACAACCATCCATCAAAGCTTTGTGGTGCCGGCAGACGAGAGCTGGCCGAGCCAGTTCCACGGCCTGCATCTCGGGCAGTACATTGACTATCTACGCCGGTGCCGTAACAGCGTCTCTCCCCAAGTACGCCAGATGCTAGCTCCCACCAGCTTTGAATGGGACCCGCGCGCGGCGGCGTGGCAGGCCAAGCTGCAGGCCGTCGACGTGTACCGAGCCCTACACGGCCACGCAAACATTCCCTTTTCCTTCGTCGTACCCGAGGACGACACGGCATGGCCGACAGCGACGTGGGGTCAGCAACTCGGCAAGGCCGTGCGCATGCAAACGCGGCCGGACCGCGTGGCAGCCCTCGAAGCTCGCGGTGTGCCTCTCGGTGGCCGCGGCCGTAAAAGCAACTAGAGAATGCACAGAAGTTTTGTAAGTATTTATCGCACGACAGCGCTTGTGTACGAACGAGGAAAAGGCGCATGTGACTGCCGGTGATACTGGCAGCGACAGTGGGATCACTGGTGCGTGAAACCCATGGACTGCTGGACAAGTCGATGGCAGCAGTCACAAGTCCACTAATCGAGCCTGGAATGGTTACTAATCGCTATACAACCCGGCCCTGATCAACGTGAGCGCACAAGGCAGCAATGAAGCACTGTACCCGCATCTGCGCGCTTACCCAATTCCTGACCGCCTGGTGGTGATAGTAAAATTTGCGTTGCTTGGGTGAATGTTCACAACCAGAGGCAAATTCACCGCCAAAAAGGTGTCAATGGTCAATAGGACAAATGACTTGTTTCCAACGTGTGACTTGGCAGCGCTGGTCCATGGCCCGCTGAGATTGTATTACACCACATTGGCGGCGAGCCGGTGAATGCTCATTGGATTTGCGTACTCTCGGCAGTGGAGTTGGACACAAGCAGTCGTGTACGACAATCATGTAGTGAAACTCACACCATACAACCATGAGCGACCCGGACCTTAGTTTGTAATTGCCACGAGTATGGTGATTCCTGTATCGTGCGTCTTCAACGGATGCTCCAACCCACCGCTGGGCGATGGGGAGACCAAATGCGGCTTTCACCGCCACCGACGCCAGTGCCAAGTACCCAATTGCTGCAACCAGGTATACGCACGACAGCTCTGTGTTCGCCACGGCGGCAAACGCATTTGCGCCACAGAGGGCTGCCTTCGCAACGCTCGCATTGCTCTCTTCTGTGCTCAACACGCCCGTACGCCAGTGCGCACCGAAATCTGCTCCGTCGACGGCTGCCCTCGAGTCGCGCACCTGCGGCACCGGTGCGTCCGACACGGCGGCGGTCGCCAGTGCAAAGTCGCGTCTTGTAAAACCCATGCCCGGCGTGGCGGGTACTGCTGGCGTCATCGTGTCATGAGCGACGAAGGTCCGGCCCTTGGCGACGATTTCGGCAGTTCTACTAGCGGTACCGATGACGACGCAACGCTCACGGCAACAGAGACTACTCTCGAGCTAGCAGACCCAAGCAATGACCCGTTCCTCGTCTCGGGCCCTACCATCATGCGATATCTAGACGAAATCGACCTGGCCGAGTTGGTGTCGTACTCTTGACTGCCCGGGTGCACTAATTTATACATGTAACATTGCGTTGAGAAGTTTGCATGGTGCGGTTGTGATAGGTGCGTTTAGTTAAACAGTTGGTATTCCTGACAATCTGTTTGATACGCGCATTTGACGGATGACTTGTCATCTTGATCAGGGGTGCTCTCAGTCACCTTGTCGTCGCTAGATACTGCTGGGCTTGAACGTATCCTAGATCGAGCGCCTACGGCACTCCTTAGGTTGTGCGATACCCCGATGAAATGCCTGTTGAAAGTGCACTTTGGCGGCGTCGCAATCTTTCTCGACGCCCCGCCCCGCCCGTAGCAAGCACGCCAAATTGAAGTGGCCGTGGGCGCTTCCTCGCGAAGCGGCTTCACGAAACCACGTTGCCGCGCGCTCGAGGTCCACGGCGCAGCCCTCACCGTCCTCGTACATGAGACCGAGAGCATTCATGGCTTCGGGGTCCTTGGCCCTCGTCGCGGCGACGTGGTACATTTCAAGCGCGAGCCGCTTGTCGCTGCGCACGTCGCAGCCCTTGGCTCCGCTGTAGTAAAGATGTGCAGCACGGAGTGCGGCCGGTCCATGTCCCTGTGATTAGTCCCTCGGACAGGGCCGCAAGTGATGGGCGCTGCACCTCTTTTGCCGCAGCCGTGTAGTGGCGCAAGGCCGTCGGGACGTGGCAAAACTCGTCGTGCTCGAAGAGGGTGCCGAGAAGGTACTCGGACTCTGACGTCGGTGGATTTACATGAAGCAGCCACTTGAGGGCTTCGGATGTACAATCTGAAGCCAGAAGCATGGGCGCCAGTTTCAATGGCGCGGCTGAGTGCTGCAATTGGGCTGCCTGATCGAGAGCAACAAGCTTAGGACGAGGCAGGTGTGCACCGCAGAAGGACGCACTTTGAGGAAGCTCCGCTGAGCCCGGGGCTTGTCGACAGGCACTTCGTCTCCATTCGAGTATATCAAACCAAGGTGGTACCATGCATCGCTCAAGGTAGGATCGCTCTGTATCTGGTGGGTTCTGAGCTCAAGGTGATGTCTTACGTGCGTTGCGAGTTGAAAATAATGGGCCGCCTGGGCTTTGTCCGCGTCGACGCCATTGCCATAGAAGTATAGTAAACCGAGCGCCTCGTCGGCCTTGCTGTGGCCCTGGCCACTGGCTTTGAGATACCATTCCTTGGCTAGGGGCCAATTGACCGAGCTGAGCGCACCGGTCGCGTACAATTGTCCTATTCTTGGGTAGACTACTGCCGATACCAACCTCGCAATCGCACCCACTGCAAATTGAGCCTCGCGGTGGCCTTGGTTTCCGGCTTGTGTCAACCGCACCATAGCTAGAGCGAACGCCTCTTGGCATCTTGTAGGGTGCGTAATTAGACGGGCTTTTTGCACCTGTTATTTGGTGAACCCCCGTGATCCCATCAAGAACGCACAAGGAGGTCACCCAGCGTGAACGTTGCTTCAATCGACCCGAGTGCAGCAGCCTTCGTGCTCCATAGAATCGCGGCTTCCGTGTCGCTCTCGACGACTTTGCCGTCGCGGTAATACTGCGCAAGGCAGCTCATTGCTTCCATGTGTCCTTGGCTTGCAGCAAGCTACCATCGAACGTGATCGCTAGTGTGCGTTGGTCAAATAACCTTGTAGTGGATAAAGGCTTGGTGATGGTTGGTGGCGCGACCGTGGCCAAAGAAATACTTCTGTGCCGTTTGATATTGCATCTCTACCAGGGTGTCGGGCTAGAGGTGACCCCAGCGGCAACCTGGGGACGCCTCGTCGCTGGTGGACTCCGGCTCGGATGGTTTTTGCATGGCTGCGAGGATGGCCGCCTCGGCCGCTGAACCCGACGCGTGTGCGACTGCAAGCGACAGCTCTGTGAACTACTCGAGGGTGTCGTCGTCGCTCGGCAGGTACAAGTTTACGATGGAGGCGTAGTACGAGTTGATTTCTTGAAATGCAAACTCCACATTGCGCTTCACAAAAGTATTGACCATGAACTTTGTCTTTTCGATCCTATGGGTACTGGATAAGCGAATTAGTTTTCGGCAACATTTACGAGTCCAAGACCGGCTCGAGCCCATGGAGGCTCGCGACGAAGTTCTGCAGTTGGATCTGCAGGCCGTCGTTGTGCGCGTGCTTGTGGAACGTGGCTTCGTGTGCACCGAACTCGTCTTCGGCCTTGCCGAGGAGGCCGCGCAATTCACCTACGTAGTCTCGTGCCTTCCGCGATTGGATACTGAGATGTACCACCGAGCTTGATAGACCGCAGCTTCGCTGGCTTGATCGCATCCATACGCTGGATGAGGTGCTCTAGCGTGGCCTGGATCTCGTCGATGACGGCGGAAACGTCGTCGGGCGCTTCGCCTCGGGGGCTCACGGGGGGTGTCGCTTGGTTTTCCTCCACAGGCGGCTGGCTCAGGCGCAGACGGGTGTCCTTGGCCGCTACAGCGCAGACACCTCAGGACACCGTATCTCGGGTGGCAGGCGTGCCTGGGGACGCCTTGGTTGGGCTCGCCGCCGTGGCCTTGGGCGACAGAACGTTGAGCGAGAGCCGCTTGGTGAGTGCCGACGCCTTGCGCATGGTGGTTTCCACTGATGCCGAAGGCGATTGCCACGCCCTTGGGTAGCCGAAACTGCCAAAACTTTCAACTGCTTCATTCGCTCCGACGCTGTTCGCTTTTGCGCTCAAGCAACAGGTCGCTGAGTTCGGCCCGGGACCAACGAGCCACAAGACTTGTCCATTGAAGAGGCCGCGGACGCGGCCTCTACTGATGACTTTGTCTCGTTCAGATACAGTACCACGGTTATCCCTGCTGACTTCCGGTGTATCTGGTGCTACGGCGAAAGCGAGCATCTCAACGCAGCGCTGTGCAGTTGTGGATGAGTGTGGGGGCAGTATCCGCACCAAGAACAGCAGAATCGCAGCCTTGAACACCATAACAAGGTAGCCAGTGAGAGCTCGATTGAACTTGCAGTGCGAGGCATAGACAGAGATCGGACTTGAGCAGCATCCGCAATCCGTCGCGTTCGCCTGGCATCAGCGACGCTACAGGCTTGCTCACCGGGTGCTCGTGATCATTACATGCGTGACGCCCTCGGCGTACTTGAGTTCGTTCAGTTGGGCGTATGCTATTCGAATTCCGCGTCATCAGTTTGATAGATTTAATCGAGTCGATTCATTATCTCGAAGCTATTAAAATATATAGACCACTGCCATGACAGCATTCTCTGTTGGCGTTGACAGCCCAGTCACTACTTCATGAGGGCGCCTTAGCTTCGGTCGTACGATGTCGTGACAGTGGGGTATGAAGACACATACGGACCATCAAAGTGGTTTACGTCCGCTCGCCACGAATGCGGCGCGCGAGATGGATGTCCTTAGGCATGATGGTAACACGCTTGGCATGGATGGCGCAGAGGTTCGTGTCCTCGAAGAGGGAAACAAGGTAGGCCTCAGCAGCTTCCTGGAGAGCCAGGATAGCAGTCGTCTGGAAACGCAGATCGGTCTTGTAGTCCTGGGCAATCTCACGCACGAGGCGCTGGAACGGGAGCTTGCGGATGAGCAAGTCCGTCGACTTCTGGTACCGACGGATCTCACGCAGGGCGACCGTACCCGGGCGGTAGCGATGCGGCTTCTTCACACCGCCGGTGGCGGGCATGGACTTGCGGGCAGCCTTCGTGGCGAGCTGCTTGCGGGGCGCCTTGCCACCGGTGGACTTGCGCGCGGTCTGCTTGGTACGAGCCATGCTGCTGCTTCTTGGGTCGAGCTAAAATCGAAAAGTGAAGTTGGTGTGTGCATAGATATTCCAACTCACAGCGATCCACCAATGGCATTGCACGGGCTCGATCTTTTCTGAATTTTTCCGCCAATCAGCTTCCAAATAGATGGCATACATTTGAAATTTCAAAAAAGTCCAGGTGCGGGTTTCCTGTACCAAGTGCACATTTAAATTGCTTTTCATACTATTTTTATTCATCTTGTCAAGTACCTTATACAAATATCAAGATAGTGTGTAACGGATGTAATAAAATACATCGGTATCAGGAATAGAAAACAAAAATGCGCACCTGTCTATACAACAATCAAGTATAGGAGCCAGCGAGGTTGTGGAATTAAATTACACAGCACCGATGGCAAACCCGAGCCAAATAAACAGAGAGCGTCGGCAGGGGTGGTGTATTTTTTTAAACGCGAACGCGACCGGCAAAGAAGGAGGGAGAAAAACGCCTGGGCGAGCTGGTTCGCCTTCGAAAAAAGGATGTGGACCAGCCATTTCAAGCCACGTGGTCTCGCCTCTGATAGGCCAGCGGCCCTTTCCCAGAGAAGCTCAACTGCCGGGAAGAATCGGCGCGCTGTAAACACTGGACGCAGGCGCCTCAATGCCTGCACGGCAGGCGATGACATGCTGTCGTGTTGAGGTGAAGCACACAACAATTTCGAAAATAGTGTTATATCATACTATTATTTATTGTATACACTATAAATATTGGAATGGTCTGTTATATATTTAATTAGTGTAAATTGCCAAATGGACATTACAACCTTACAGTATTTCGATGTGCAAAGTGTACATACACTTTGACAAGGTGGGAACAAATATCTTGGTGGACTGAACAATGGCCACCAGTGAGGTGTAAAGTTGCAGCCAAAACGAGCGGAATGGCCTCACACGGTAGGCGTGTCAAGTGCTTGAGTGGGTAGATCGACGATGTGCATCGGACAACATGATCACCACGACCCGAGAATTCGGGAATCAATCGGGAGGCGAAGGTCATCCTGATTTTTTCCTTTCTTTCCGAAGCTTTGATGCATTGGACAAGCAAGCAATCGCTAACTGGCCTCGAGAAGAAGTATGTTGGCCGTTGAGGTAGCTTGAGGGGCTCCG
The DNA here is from genome assembly GCA_002081595.1 of Achlya hypogyna. Classification (NCBI taxonomy): domain Eukaryota; phylum Oomycota; class Saprolegniomycetes; order Saprolegniales; family Achlyaceae; genus Achlya; species Achlya hypogyna. Next base: position 3,756 of record JNBR01001490.1, on the reverse strand, counting down.
TCCGTATCATCGCTCATCAACGTCCTTAGCTGCTCGTGTTGGCCGCTTCATTCGTTTGAATAAGTTGAGCTTAAGAGAAAACACCCCAAGTGTATAGCCTCTCAAAGGTTGTACCTCGCACGACTTCGTCTTTCATGCGGCTTGAGTCGATATGACTACAATGTATTGATGTCAAGATGTAGTTATGGATTATTCTCAAACTTAAGGTCAGCTACTGTTTCTATCGAAAGGTGATGACCCTCGACAAACCACATCGCCAGTCCTCACTTCCTCAACAACTCCGCGTTGAGCGCTCGGCAATAACGGCGATGGTAGACAGAGCTAGTGTTTGTTGTAGCCTCAACAGCGCGCACTGCAGCCTTTCGCCCGCCGCCTTTTGCCCGCCGCGAACTTTTTGACACAAGGATTCTTCGTTGCCGAGTGGCAGTTCTTCAGAATGAAGTACTTGCAATAGAGGGGCTCCTCCCTCGTCACGTTAGTTGGGGCTCTATTTATGCTTTATACGCATTGAAAAGAGACCAAGCAGCAGGTCAGACGGCGAAGCTTTCGACATCAACGGAATATGAAATAGGATACACAACATCTAATGAAGGCTCCCCATTCGCGCTTCCAATCGCTCTATTTCCTTTGTTCCTTCGCGTGATCTCTAGATGATGGTACATGCATTGAACATGAACAGAAACATACCACTCTAAGTGACACCCAGAATGATGGGATCGATTGAATACTTAGTCAAGATGTTTGTCCGACATTGACATTTACACAACTCCGTACACTGACGTGGCACACTGACTTTACATATTTAAAACGTTCTTTTTCATTCGAATAATGATGACAAATTCGTCAGTCTCAGTTGGCACCAGGCCCAAAATCGCTTGCTTCTGAGCTACAAGCCCTGGCAGAAGACTTGGACCGAGACGTGCGACAGTAAATTTCATGACTTTAACACAACAAGCAAACACCTCAACTTTGCTAAGCTAGGCTCTTGTGGGCGAAATAGCATGTTGTTACCCTGTCCGAGTTTTCAAAAGCGCAGTGGGATATGGTCAAATAATCAGAAAAGGCAAAGAATGCGGGGAAAGCTGGCGGGGCAGAATAGAGGTTTGCCTTTCACAATGCACGCATAGTTGTACAAGGAGGGGAAACGCTGAGAATTGCCCGCGATACCTTGTCCCACTGCGCTTTTGAAAACTCCGGCAGGGTACTCTAATGTTGGTAGCAAAAATCATTTTTTCATGACTTTAGCTAATTGTTTCCAACATTACTAACATGTGATTTCGCTCACAAGGGCCTAGTAGCAAAGTCGGGCATACTACGACCCGCCCCAATGTGGAAGTTTGACGAGTGAGGCAGGTAGTGCCTGTTCCTTGTCACGTTTCCTTCAGCCTTGACTGGGAACATGCCTACAGCGACGTTTCTTTTACACAATACGAGTTCCACTGAACACTGGAATGCCAGGCTTAACGAACGAATTTCCCCTTGAATGGTGTACTTATCAGACTCCCCGCATTAATGTGATATCGCTTTTCGCGGAGCTAGTTCCGGAAGTATGCACGGGTGAGGGCCATTTGTGTATTTCTCGCATGTAAATAGCATCGTTGTCTGCCGTGTATGCCTATTAAGTGTCATGCGTTATAGCCAGTGGTTTATCATTGGTATGCTATACATGGACGTCAATTGTCGGTCAAAATGGCATCCTGGTGCTGCTGAGCCAATTTGCAGCAATGTCGTTCGAAGCTTCTCGAAGTGCCACGTCAGAGCCACTGGTGCCGATCTGTATCCGGACGCCGGTTAGCCCGAGGCACATTGCACAATGCGCACAGTGGTCGGGCGCGCGTGGCGGCCAGCTCTCGGTGCCATCTTCGCCGCTCCCCTATCGTGCACCCTCGCCCAGTGCAAGGGAACCCGCGAAGATCTCTCTGATGTAGGCTACTGTTGCTGCCTTGGGCCTCATGCGACGTTAGCCACTGCCACAAAGCGCCGTCGCGTCCTTTCTCAAGCAGGAGCTGAATGCTGTGCGCAGTGGCCTGCCCAGCGAAGGCACCAAAGTTATTGTAAGTAGTTTACAGGGGACAAGTAAGTTGGCCTTCCCCGTACCCCGAGATCCTGCGGCGAAGGAGGCGATTTTGCTCGCATTTCTTCAGCAGCTCCAGCCTCAAAACGCGTATCCTGGGCGTGCGCTCGAAATCGTTCCCTCCGCGTACGTTCGCCCGGTCTCAATATTTCGCGATATCAAATTGCGCTGTTACAGATCGGCTCCGACGATGGACTACGTCTTTGCTGACGGATCTGGCTCGGTTCGATTTTGGAACGACCAATTCGTGCTGTACAAAGACGACCCGATGACCAAGGGCGACATCGTAGCCTTTGCTGCAGCGTACAAGGCAAGCCAAGTCGCCCCGGGGGCTTCGAAGGGGACGCCAAACCGCGCGAAAGCGCTCGAGGACCTCGCGAAGCTCGGACTTGCGGTCTACGACGGCGAAGGCCTCGACAGTGTGCTCAATTGGGACTCCCTCGCCGGCTATGCGGCAGTAAAAACCGAGATTCAAGACACAGTCGTGCTTGCTCTGCAGAATCCCGATCTGTATGAGGCTATTGCACACCAGACACGCTGCCGGTGGGAGGCGTCATTGAGGTTTGTGCCTAAACGTTTACAGGTTTGAAAGCAATCGGCCTCGCGCGATCCTGTTCGAGGGACCTCCAGGCACGGGCAAAACGCTTAGCGCTCGCATCATCGCTGCCGTACTCCCGGGACCAATACCACCGACGTTAATTTCAGACGTCGTAGCAAGCCGGCGTCCCACTTGTTCACATTCCTGTCGAGAGCGTCGTCTCCAAGTGGTTTGGCGAGAGCGAGAAGAAAATGGCAGCCATCTTTGATGCATGTGAGCAGCTGGAGGGTGCCCTCATCTTTATCGACGAGGTGCGTCTAACGGCGACCCTAACCTCGTCCAAACCCTAACCCTGAGCGTCGGCACCATTTCTTACTTGTAGATCGACGCGCTTGCGACGGAGCGTTCGTCGGGTGGCATGCACGAGGCGAGTCGTCGAATGCTTTCGGTCCTCTTGCAGAAGCTTGAAGGTTTCCAGTCGGCAAAGAAAGGTGCAAATGACAACTCAATGTATTATACGACGCCCAGTTTAGTGACGCTGATCGCGGCAACGAATCGAAAGCAGGACTTGGATGCAGCACTGCTCAGTCGCTTCAACCTATGCATTCGGTACGACTTACCGGACGAAACGACACGCCAAGCTGTGTTTCAGCGGTACGACTGCCCTCCCGATTTTTGTTGAAATGAGTTCGCGGTAATAGTTATGCCAAACAGCTCTCGACCACCGAGCTCGCCGCACTCGCCCGCCTGACGCAAGGCCAGTCGTGTCGCGATATCAAAGAGGTCGCGAGCACGGTGGAACTAGCAGTCAACTGTGCAAATGTAGGTATGCGAGTACACGGAGCGCAAGTGGGCGTCGCGCGTTTTGCGGGGAGACGAGCCTCGCGGCTCTACCCCCACCGTCGCGGCTTACACCGCTGCTGTGGAGGCCACGTTCACCAAGGTTGCCAACACGCTCGATATATGATAAGCACATATAACGAATACCACGACGCTGTCTTGCATCCGAACTACATTGCATCTCGTATGCCTCCCGCGACGGGAATGGCATACTGCGCAGCATCATACATCGGATGCCCCCGCGGCAATTGCTTGTTTCGGTCAGCACGAAGCACTACGATGCGCCACATTTTGATGTCAAACA
>JNBR01000100.1:81275-157783 GCA_002081595.1 Achlya hypogyna | reverse complement strand
CCGCCCATGACGACTACGTGGCTGTGTCATAAAGGATCCATGGTGTCTATCTACTCAATATATATTGCTATTTACGCATGCATCAACTCGAATGGTTTTCCAACGTACCGTCGGTGGTGCAAAGGCGGTTGTCGCAGCCGCCGTCGGAAACAGCCACCGTCGGAGCGCACGGGGTATCCGACGACTAGCGTCGTCGGAGCCGTTGAAGGCAAGGGCAATGCCGGCCACTTTGCTTTTTGCCTCGCGATGCCGACGCCAGCCCCCCCTCTGCCCGTGACGCTCCTCTCCGGTTTCCTCGGCGCTGGCAAGACGACGATGCTCAAGCGCATCCTCGAGTCGCGCGAGCACGGCCTGCGCATCGCCGTCATCGTGAACGACATGGCCGAGCTCAACATCGACGCCGCGCTTGTACAGGGCCCGGGCCTCGTCCAGACCAAGCCTGAGCTCGTTACGATGACCAACGGGTGCATCTGCTGCACGCTGCGCACAGATCTTGTCCGGGCGATCGCGGACCTTCGAGCGATGGATGCCTTCGACTATCTCGTCATCGAGTCGTCGGGCATCGCGGAACCCATGCAGGTGGCCGAATCGTTCGCGTTGGACCCGGCGACGGCCGCCCTGGCGACCGCGGAAGGATCTGCGCTCTCGCGGCTTGCGGCGCTCGACACATGCGTGACGGTCGTCGATGCACTCGAGTTCCCGCGGCTGGTGCAGTCCACGGATCGCTTTCACGAAGCGTTTCCTTCGGAGGCAGACGGCAGCGCCGAAGCCGCCAAGCACGTGAGCCAACTGCTCATCGAGCAGGTCGAGTTTGCCAACGTCATCGTTGTCAACAAAATGGACTTGGTGCCGGACGCGGCGCCTGTGCTCGCGCTGCTCCGGACGCTCAACCCCACAGCGCATGTCGTGCTCGCCTCGTTTGCGGCCGTGAACCTCGGCGACATTCTCCACACGCGGCGGTTCGACCTCGAAGCCGCCAAGGACAGCCCTGGCTGGCTCGCGTCCCTCCGCAACGGCGGCACCAGCGAGGCAGACGAGTACGGTATCGGCTCCTTCGTCTACCGCGCGCGCCGTCCGTTCCACCCAACCCGCTTGCATGCGTGGAGCCGGCGCCACTTTGGCCTGAAGGGCGACGTCGCTTTTCCAGGCGACTCTAAAGTGCCATTTGTGCCCCAAGTGCCGAGCGCAATCTTGCGCTCGAAAGGATTCGCGTGGATCGCCGGTCGGGACGACACGATGGTTGAGTGGAACCAGCACGGTCGCCTGCTGTCGCTCTCGCCGCTGCAGCCCTGGTGGTGCACTCAGCCCGAGGCGGACTGGGGCGTCTCAGCCGCCGACGCCGCCCTCATTCGCGACGACATCGCAGGGACCTTCGGCGATCGCAAGCAGGAGATTGTATTCATCGGCGCCAACCTCGACCGGGCAGCGATCCAAGCCGACTTAGACGCCTGCTTGCTCTCGCTTGAGGAGCTACGCGAAGCCACAGGCCAGCCAACGCTGTGCCTCGAGTCGACGCAACCGACGATGCTGAAGCTCGTGAAAGGCTCGTTTGTAGACCTGCTCCCAGCCTGGCCCGAGAGCCTCACCGCGTCGGAGCCCTGGACGGCCGTGCTGCGCGACGGCATGCCGGCTGTCTTTGCCGTCGACTCTGGTGTTGCGCTCTCCGTGGCCTCGCTGGTGCTGCATGTCCAGAGCAGGGAGCCTGCTGTAGCGGGCGACTATGAACAAGCACTCGAGGATGACGAAGATATGCCGTTCGCAGCGGTGAACGTATGGTACGAAAGCACGGCTGGCCACCGCGCTCTGTTGGGCACACTCAAGCTGTCAGCACCGGCAACAACGCTGGCTCCGGTGGTGATTCCTGGGGACGACGGGGATGTTGTGCACCGCCTTCGGCTTCAACTGCTACTCAGCGGAAAGAAACGGAAAGCACAACACAGTATCGGCGATGCCGCTTCCCGTATCCAAGTGTTTGTGATGGGTGCCACCGCAAGCGACCATGTGGACGACGAAGACGAAGAGGATAAAGATGACGAGGAAGAAGACGAGGACAAAGAGGGCCAAAATGCAAACGACGACATGGATTAGATTTGTAGACTCGGAAGATGTCGTGGCAGGGTTGCATGTTAATCGTATAGACGTTCCTTATCTACACCAGGCCGTGCTGCCTTGAGATAGGTTCACGTGCACAGCTCTTTGCGGCGCGGGATGTCCCTAGGAAGAGTTGAAAGGCTCCGGATTTGAGAAGAGGCATAGCGTACAACTTCAGAAGCTTGTTCCGGAGCAACGACTGCATGCTCCATCCATCGCCGTACTTGGTGCCGTAGTCCGCCTTCCAGCTCCAGAAGGCCCACCCCGCCTTGGCAGCGTTGAGGGCCGCAAGCTGCCGCGCAGCGAAGAGTGCGATGGCCGAGTCGCTGCGCGCGAAATCTGCCTTTGCAGAGTCGGGGTGGCCAAGGCTCCACTCGCCCATAAAGATCGGGGGGCCGCGCCATTCGCGAAGGTCCTTCTCGATGTTGTCGACGCCCGTTCCCGTGATCTGCGCCAGGCTCTGGCCCTCAAAGCCCCATTTGAGGTACTTGTGCCAGTCGATCCAGTTGTTCTTGTGGAATGGCAGCACACTGCCCCACTCGCCGTGGCTGCTGCCCTGTTCTGTGAGAAAGGGCGAGATCACGATGACACAGTCGCCGCAAGCCGCACGCACTCGCGCGTAGAGCGTTTGGTAGTAAAGCTTGAGTTTGGCGCGATCCGTGCCCTTGTCCTGGTTAGCCGTCCACTCCGGTTCGTTGAGCAGCTCGATGCCTAGGAACGCCGGCGACGATTTGTAGCGGTTCACCAAAAATTCAACCGTCTACACAACGCATGACAATATTTCCATAGGCCATGAAAACCTCCGACGTGCGTTGGATATTGTTCGTGTTGTCTGTGAAATGGGCTTGTCCAGTTACAACCGCGGCGCCGTGCTCGCGCCCGTTCTGCGAGCCCTTGGCGGCGTGCATGTCGATGAGTACGGCTACGTTGTACTTGACGGCCCAGTCGTTCACAAGTTTGTCGAGGTAGGCCAGCCCTCCGGGAGTGAAGTGCTGCCAGTCTGTCTCCTACGCACCGCTCACACTTGATTGACGGTGCAAACACCCACCCCCGGCTTCTCGTAGATCCACCATCCGACCGGCACGCGGACGAGGTTCATGCCGTACGACGCGATCTCCTTGATGTCGCTCTCCGTGATCCATTGCTCGCGGTGGGCCTTGATGAGTGGGTCGGCCACCGCGCGACCGACGGCGCTCATCGCCTGGAACTCGCCCGCGTCCTTGAGAGCTTCCGGCACATGCTTCCAGATGGCGGCGTTGGACGTCATCCAGCGCTCCAGCACGAGCCAGCCACCAAGGTTGACACCGCGAGCGACGACCTGCCCACTGCGGATTGCGTGTTGGATGTGGCCATGGACGGCAGCGACAAGGCCGACGAGGAAAAGCAACCAGAGCTGCATCTTGCAAATGTCAAAATGGCCAAGAAATTTGGGCGTTCAAGTGATTTTCCACCGAGTGCCAGCACTTTGCCGAGCGTGCGCAAATAACACGCTCGAGAAAGTCCCGAACACCGTGCGTGTGCAGGTGCACCACAGGTGGCTTTCGGCGTCGTAACGCGGTGCACTCGCAGACGCTTCGGCACTGCCTGGACCCCGCCGACGCGTCCCCACCCATCACATCTGGCACTCCTGCAGTTGACCCGAAGAGGACCTCTCGATCCCAACTACTCAACGATTCGAAGTCTCGATGAAAAAGTGCCCAGCCATCAATCAACGCGAACAGATTGGCAAGGCTAATGGGCGCTTCGTTTTACTGGGGTGAAAAGTGCCGTCGCCACTTGAGGTGGCACCAACTCTAAATCCTCCACTACCGTTGTTTAGAATCAGCCAAGGTTTTGACGTTTGCCGTCGTAGCCCAACGACTCATTGCGTCGAACGAAAGCACACGATTGCTGCGTCGCTTCAGCATCGCATCGTCCGCCGAGTGACACCGTCGGCGGTTCCATCGACCAGCGAATGTTGTCATATTGTACACCGCAGAACAGTGTACTAATCATAAATTAAGAGCGTTGCTCATGCGGTCGCCCGTTGCTGCATGGAGAGCGGCCGAAAGTGCGTCGACACCCAGTCGGCGAGTGTCTCATCGCTGAACTGCAAGTGGTCGCCCGGCGTTGTGTACAGCGTGACCTTGCCGGCGGCGTCGAGGGTTCTGAGTCCAAAGGCGTCCGTCGTATACCAGCTGGTCTCGTTCATTTCTAGCAACGTGGACCAGTCTCCGTCTTGATAACCTCCAAACCACGAAGACAAGCTCGGCGCCACCTAGACCAGTTCGCATGTGCGCCAAACTCTGGTAGGATGAGTACTTGGGTGTCGCGAAGCGCGCGGACGAGGACAAGCTGGCGCAGAGCCGAGAAGTGTGCTGAGTACGTGGCATTCTTCTCGGCACGCTCGTTGTTGAGGTCGGGCAGAAAGCGAACTAAAGCACCGGGCGGTCGCCGGGCAATTTGACAAGGGCAGACGTACCATGCTCGAGGTACTCTTGGATCCGTGTTGGATCGCGATAGTAATTGCTCTGTGCGAGATGCTCTGTGGTCATAGATTAGGAAAAAATTATAGCGTGGCTGCGAACCTTGAAGCTCGTCGGAGTAGGCGACGGCGCCGACAATATTGTTGAGCTGGCGGCAGAAAAAGTCGTTGGGATTGCAGATGGGCAGCGCGCCGATGCCCGCGAGCGGGCTGTGGCACGCGAGGAGGCCAATGACGGGTGGATCGTTGTAGCGCTCAATGTAAGCGCGCAAAATAAGCCCGCCTTGCGAGAAGCCGATGCCGTGAAAGCCCTTTCGAAGGTTCGGATCTTTGGCTACGATGGTGGCGAAGCGCGCGACCTGCTCGTCCATGGTCAAGTGCACGCTGTTGTACTCGTCCTCAGCAACGTTCTTTCCAATTTGCACGTTGGTGACGTACGCGCCATCGAGCGTCTCCGACACGACGTTGCGCATACGCTCCATGTGCCGATTGTGACCCGCATCGTTCATGCCATGCATCATGACAACCGGGAAGAAAGCAGCCGCAGGGCCGTCGACGTATACCGTGGGCACGTCGATGATGTACTCATTGCGGAACGCGACGGGTGGCGGGGCGACCTCCCAGACAAGGGAGCCCGAGACCGCCATGAGTAAGATGCGCACGACCAGGGACTGCAGCATGGTGGCAACTCACCGACTGGAAGCCAAGTCCAAGTTGGTCCGCGCGATGCCATTGGTGGAAATTCAGAGAACCAGCCAATCCGGTGGCGACAATGGCCAGCCGGGCCGGTCGTTTCCGTCGTTTTTGGAACCGCAGGTGAAACTCTTGATAGATTCCGTCGCCCTGATCCCATGCCTCGGGGATGAACGGAGGCCGCCGCAGAGAGCAGCACACCGAGCTCCCGCGTGGGCACGGAATAGCCGCGGCTGGCGCTGGGCTTGGTGCTTGGAATACGCTCCTCGGTCGGAATGATTACGCAGTGGAACCACAAGATTGGCTTCCGCCCCGCTGATTGGGTGAGAAATGGAAATGTTTTGCCCAATCCGTGGCATTCATATCTTTTCTTGGAAAGGGGGCAAGATGCGCAGTCCGTTGGGAGCGATCGGCGCCATTGCGCTCGTCCTCGGGTCATCCGTCGGGGCGCCAACGGATGCATCGGCAAATGGAAGCTTTGCCATGATTCTTGAGCAGAACCCATTCATTCTGCACTTCAACGAAGCCATGGCCAGTGACATGGAGCGCTCCCGTGGCAATGACGGCGTTTTCACCAGTCTTGTCGAAGGAAATCTCCCAGTGGTTCTCATGCATGGAATGGGGGACGCGGCGGGCAATCCCGGGATGCAGCGCCTCCGTAAGGTATCCCCTTGTTGTATGTACACACTTAACGGTGGTCCAGGCTGTGGCAACGCATCTCAACACGTACGTGACGAATGTGCAGATCGGCGACTCGGTTGCGGCCGATTCGTCCAACAGCTTTTTCATGAAGTTTGATACGCAGGTCGAAATCTTTGCGAAGCAAGTCGCGGCCGTATGCACACTGTAGCCCCGTCATGATCTTCCTTGACCCACTGTAGGATCCGAAGCTACAGAAGGGATTTAATGCGATGGGATTCTCCCAGGGCAACTTGCTCATTCGCGGCTACATCGAGCGCTTCAACGACCCACCCGTCAAGAACTTTATCTCGGTCCATGGTCCACTCGCAGGAGTCGGTGCTCTGCCCCACTGCGCGCCCACAAACTTCATTTGCAAGCAGATCAACGCGGTATCGTACCACCCATTCACACACCTTATGTTGTTCATCGTAGATCATCTCGGCCGCCGCCTACACGGACACCGTGCAAGGTATGGCATCGCTCCTCGTCGTCCGTCGCCTCAAACCCCACAGGAAAACTTGCCCAAGCCAACTATTTCCGCGACCCTCGCCAGATCCAAGCCTACCTCGATCACGGTAGCCACTCTTCGTCGCGATGTGCACGTCGTCACGCCAACTAGCCCTCTTCCTGCCCGACATCAACAACGAAAAAGCCTCGAAGCGCCCCGAGTACAAGACGCGGTTTGCTTCGCTCGACCACTTGGCCCTCGTCCGTGCTGCCCAAGACACGATGGTGTACCCCCACGTACGCCTCTTCATTACCATTGCCTCAACCATCTTTGCAGGAGTCCGAATGGTTTGGAGCCTACGCCGACGGGCACTGGGACGTGGTGCTGCCCATGAACGCGACCACGTGGTACCAGCAAGATTCGTTCGGCCTCGCGACACTGGACGCCGGCGGCAAGATCACGCTGTACGAGACGCCCGGCGACCATCTGCAGGTGTCAACCGCGGAACTCTTGCACTGGATGGACACCCACTTTGTGGCCCCACAGACGGCAGCTAGTGCGTAGGACCCGCAAATCCAAAAGAAGATACCACGCAACGATGCATTTCCCGCTAATTCGTTCGTCGGATGAGCCGCTTGCAGTTGTCGCACGTGCGCTGGCAGTCGGCGCGGTTAAACGTCTGCCCGAAGTAGGCTACGAGCGCCTGGCGCCGGCAGCTTGTGTCGTCTTCGCAGTAGTCCATCATCTTCTCAAGCTTTTCCATGTGCACGGCGCGGGACTTGGCGTTGCTGCCTTTCTTGGGCATGTTGATGATGCTCTTGATCTTGGTGACGTCGCGCCTGCAGGCCGCGTAAAGAAGAGTGTCATCCGGACGCCCACCGGTTGTAAAAAATGGTGCATTGCGACGGTTTGCCGTCGCGCCCCGCGCGCCCGGCCTCCTGGTAGTAGCCTTCGACGCACTTGGCGACGGCGTAGTGGATCACGTAGCGCACATCTGGCTTGTCGATGCCCATGCCGTAGCTACGTCGAGCTGTATACAGTCGCGGGCGTCGATAAAGCTACGTACGCGATCGTGGCGCATACGACCTTGATCTCCCCGCGCTGCCAGGCCTCTTGCACGAGCTCGCGGTCGCTCGAGGACTGGCCAGCGTGGTAAAAGTCGGCGAGGATGCCGCGGTCGAAGAGGTAGTTCGCGACGTCCTCTGACTGTTGCTTTGTCATGCAGTAGACGATACCGACGACCGAGTTGTCGTACTTGGTCTTGATGTACTCGTACAAGGAAGCGAGTGCCTTGCCCTCTACAACGGCGTTGGACCTCGGCATCAGATTGAGGTCGACTTTACCATCAAGGTCCTTCTCAAGCACGGCAAAGCTGGGGTTGGTCAGCGCGGCAATAGAAGCCGCCAACGCACCTGAGGTTTGTGCGGTTGAAACTCATGGAAAAGACTTGAGCGCGGGGTATCTTGAGCACCTTTTTGACGCTGTCGATGACCTTTTGCGGAGCCGTGGCCGTCAGAGCCATGAGCGGTACGCTTGGAAAGAGGTCTTTGAGATTGCCAAGCTTGTGGTAGTCTGGACGAAAGTCGTGGCCCCATGAGCTCACGCAGTGGGCTTCGTCCACGACGAAACGTGCTAACATACCCTAAGACTGACATCGGCACCCACAAAGGCCCATAGCAATACCCGCTGGTGGAGACTCTCCAAGACCTGAATGAGACTGTCGGACGCTGCCAGGCGCTCGGGTGTCACGTAAAGCAGCTTGAGCGTTGGTATCGGCCGGTGAAGATCACGCCAGACAGCTTTCTTGAGCGCCGCTAGCGTTTGGCTCGAAAGGAACGCAGCTGGGATGCCCACGGGTTGATTCCGCACGAGTGACGTGACTTGATCTTGGATGAGCGACAGAAGTGGTGAAACGACGATCGTAATCCCGGGAGAAAGCACTGCTGGTAGCTACACGACAGTGAGGTACCGACAAGATCTTTGTTCAAAACCTGGTAGCAGAGACTTTTCCCGCCACCCGTGGGCATGAGCACAAAGACATCTTGTCCCCGCAGCGTCGCCTCGATAGCCTCGCGCTGATTCTTCCGGAAGGAGTCGTTGCCGAAGATGAGCTTGTTGGCGCGGCTGATCTGGTCATCCTTCGGCGGCCCGTGCAGGTACGCGTCCATCCTGTACGAATCGCCGAAACTTATTCCACGCTCACATCCGGAGTGCCGGATACAAATGGCGCGAATTTCCGCGACTCTCACGGGGCGAGCTCAGGCGCGCAGTCGACGCCAGGAGCTGCGCCCAGGGATGGAGCGCAATGCACGGCGACGGCAGATTGGCGCAAATGCGTGTGCAAAGGTGGGGCGTAGTTACCTGCCACATCGTGTGGTCTCCGCCTCAGGCCGTGCCAGAGGTATCCAAACGGCTGCCAGGGAGCCTGCACAGAGGACAATTCGAACGCAGCTCCAAGGCCACCGCCCACCGCCCCACAATGCAATCGCCCGTCGATATATGACGGATCTGTTGCAGTCGGGCTTGATGCACAACACGAACTCGAGTGATGTTTATACGCAGTTTGATCCTAGGCAGGACACGCACTTCGCCCGTGGAGTGGACTTTACGGGTTGGAGGGGACGAACCGTAGCCCGAGCCCCGAGATGGTCTTCGCCCCGTCGCCACTGAGCTCAAGGGTGAATAGAATCGTTTGCAGAGCGAATTCAGCCGCCCAGATCAACGTGTCTGTCTTGTCGGTCGCAAGAAGCGGCGCCGTCACCTTGCCGTAGCGCAGCATGAGTGCACTCTTGTCAAGGTCCGATTTGTCTTCAAGAAAGATGTCGAGGTCTCCATAGAACTCCGGTGAATGAGATGACTTGTAGGTGCCTACAAGCTGCTTCTTGGTTGCAATCGGCAGTGTTTCTAACATTTTGTTGGGACGTCACCCACATCGGAAGCAGGACCTACCCCCCGAGCCCCACGGCTGGTCGCCGAAGTAGTGATCGTCGCACGGCACGTCCGGGAGCTCATTGGCTGCGGCAATAGCTGCGTCTTCTTGAATCCGTAGCTCCGCGTCAGGAATGTGCAAAAAGATGCCAAGAAGCTGCGTATGGAGTCGGGAAAGGCAGAAGACGTTGGACATGGGACCACCCATGGCGCGTGCGTTGGCCATCACTGCAACACCGACTTGTGCATCCGGCAAGAGCCCCAGCTCGGTTGAAAAAGCAACCGTGAGACCATTTTTTCCAGCGTACTTTTGGCCAAAGACGATGTCGCCGATTGTCGTAAAGCCGAGACCCGTGTGCACCGGCGCCGTTGGCGGTGCGTAACCCCATGCAGTCGCCGCGACGGGTGAAAACCTTGTGTTGCGCTCGTGCCGCGTGGTGATCTTGGCCAAGATGCTGGGACTTGCGAAGAGTGGGTGGCCGTCGCCCAAAAGGAACTGGACAACTTTAGCCATGTCGGCGGCCGTTGAAAGCACGGAACCCGCCGCGACGCAGTTTGTACCGGGCATCAGTACTGTCGTGGGCGACGTGGCAATGTCATAGGGGCCGAGGACACGATCGCCCCCATTAAAGTGCCCCTTGGCAACGCCAGTGGTTGCGGCATACACGTGCCCCACAGTGTCATGCATCTCGAGTGGGATCCACACATTCTCACGGAGAAATTCGGGCCAGCACTGGCCGCTCACAGCCTCAAGAACCTGCCCCAGAACCTCGTAGTTGGCGTTTGCATATGCAAAGCCCGACGTACGCGTTCGCCCCGTCGTGTCAAGCGCGGCGAGGCGCTCGACAATGCTACGCTCGCTGTCGAAGACACCGAAGGTCCAAGCGATGTCGCCTTGCGATGCACCAAGCACTGAGCGCATAGCAAGCAGGTCCGTGAGCGTTGTGTTCATCTCGGCATCCTTGTCTTGGAGTTGGAACCACGGCAAATGCGTTTTCACGGAATCGTCCCATTTGGCCTTGCCCTGGTCGACCTAAACCAGTTGATCATGAGACTACCAAAGCGAGATGACAGCCGACCAAGATGCCAATTCCAAGCGCAATGAACACCTTTGACACGGAACCGATTTCAAACAGCGTGTTGCTCGCCACCAACTCGGACGGACAATCAATCTAACAAAAAGGTGAAGGTCTGGGTTGGCATCAATCTGCCTACGCGCTGCGTTCCAAAGCCCTCAGCTAGGACGACGTCACCACCGGCAACCACGGACACAGCGAGACCCGGTAAATTGTAATCCTTCATGTAGCGCTGGAGAAGCTCGCGAGCGGCATCGACAGGCGACGACGCGGGGAGAGATTCGAGGTGGTTCGCACTTGAAGAAGATGAGATAGACTCTTGCATGCTGGGGTCAATGTTGTTGTGGCGATGGATACGAAGCATGCACTCGTCGCTACATTCCAATGGGAAAGTTCATGGGGACTTCCATGCGGCAGTCGAACACGGACGAACAATGTCCTCTGCTGGCTCAAAATGAGGCAATTGAACACCGTGGCCATCTGAGAAGGACATGTCGGTGGGTGCACTTCGGATCCAAGCCATGCCGACAGGTTGGCGAACATTTGCATCTGACTTAGCGTAGAATACTGGTCTGAAGAACCTCAAAAGTGCTGCACCAGCGTTGTTACTCAACACTCGTCCATGCTTAGAGTCGATGCACGGAAACAGCGGTCCGTAGCGCACCTCGAGGTGTTGCAACCTAGTGTTTTCAGTGTAATTAGGAATGCTGCTACCGCCGCACACTTCGACTTCCAGCGCTCATCAAATCACCGATTTGGGCGACTCTCGCAATATGCTACAGTCGATGACTTTCAAAAGGATCGTGCGCATCGACAGATTGGAGTGGGATCGTAGATGATATGCAGTGAGTCCGCTAGCCTACCGGCCTAAGGTGAACCTTTTGGGCTGTTGTCAATAGCGCGCAATTGTTTTGGTGATTGCAGAATAAATGAACGTCTTAGTCGTGAAGGCAGCGTTTGATACTGACGGTGCGATGTGCTCGGATCTTTACGAAGATGGCAACATGGGAAGACGCGTCGGCAAAAATATCAACCAAGCATTACTCAAGATGGCCATGGCAGAGTCGACCAGACCCATGGCAGATCGTATTGGCGTCTGGACAGATGACGGTAGAGCTAAGGTTGCCGTAACGTGCTCGGGTTGCTTTACCTCGACACCGTGTACATACCACTCACTAACCGGAATCCGCTTTCGTCAGCCGTGGTGTCACCGTCGGAGCCTGCGAGTTGGGGGCTAAAACTGTTGCGATCAGAGCTGTGGCACGCATTTCTGACGGCCGTGTAGGATTTCGCTTTCACAATTGTCAAAGTTTGAGCTTTACGATCACTTGTTTGCCCTGTTCGCAGGCTCGCCTGTGGCACAAGTAATGTGGTCACGATAAGTTTTAGTCAATAAGTGTCTTAACAAATACAAACAACACAACGATTGCGTTCATCCACCCACTTTCGTTCTTCATGCCGATCCCAATGCAGCTGCAGAAGCAGCACGATTTTCGGTAGATACATCATGGGTATAGTAGTTGCGACTTTGTAAATTATATCTTAAGCATGACTTATCAACTAGATACTAGCTGCTCATGCACACCTTCCCACTGTTTCCGGTGTCGAGTATTCTCCATCACACCAGTTTAATGCATCTCGCGCGCTGATGCCACTTCATAAAACATTTTACTCACCAAAACACAAACTGCAGGCTGTACTGTCGAACGCATTTGGAAAAGCCCAAACCTGCTTAAAATCACAGCGACGTGTCACGTGTTAAGGACAACTTCGCTACGTCGAGACTGAGAAGCTTACTGTGAACTGCCCAAGCCCTTTCATGGTGGGCCGTGACGTCGAGACCATCGTGTGCTCGTATTTCTATGCCTGGGCTTCTATGAGCTGAAATCAAGATGATACACATTCTGGGTATGTGCAATTTCCCCAAGGCTCGTGCCATTTAGGAGTGCACTCGCCACCTACTAGTATGTATTCAATGAACGACAGCGAAATATATTGCTGTTCATTTTCGTATCTTTCAAGGGCTGATCAATGAGCTTATTTCGTTCCGTCTCCTAGTTCATGCCAAACAAGTTCTTTTGCTTGAACTCAGTTGAAGCCTTGGTCAGCCTTGAGGACATCTTACCTTTCTTGATGTGTGTGACACAGAGGCGTCGGCAACAACCTCGAGCGCTTCTTTCTCATACTAGCGCTCGTGCGGGGCAGCGAAGGAACGTCAAGCTGGGCCGGGTGAGGCAAGCAGGAACTTATGTGGGAAAGACTGTGTTCTTGGGGGTGATGTAATCGTGTGACCGATAAAGTTCAAGAAAAATGAGTTTGCTCCGCCGACTTGTGCCTTGAGCTGTGCTCCGAATCATATTCTTGACGGCAGCGACGGGAGCATGACCGCAGCCCACCATGCTAAGCATCCGAATTGAACTCTCCAAATTCCACCGACAGAATTGGGCCACAAGAGGCGTGCGCAGTTGCGCGAACATCAAGTGTCCTTGAAACCGCGTCTCTCAACGAACTTCCTGCCATCGATTCTAGGTACCGGCCCGTGCTGAGGACAACGAGGCCATGCTCGATTGTAGGCTGCACCAAGGAAGCTCAGTAACACACGTAAACAAAACGAAGTAGGCAGAGAAGTGTAAAGTTGCTCTGGACCCGTGGCACAGTCTCTGGGGAACACACCAATTGTGAGCCGAACAACCCATCCACATGGTGCGATAGTTCTACTTGTGGGCTTGGGGTGTCAGGATTTTGCTGTCTCCGTCGCAGCAACCTCATGCAAAGCAGTGGGCGTAACTATGCCTCCTATGGGCGGCAAACGGCCACTTGCAGGCTGCTTTTAAAGGCTGGACAATAACATGCTTGCACTCAAGGCCACGTCACCAACATCGTTCCAGCGTTTGCGCAATTCGCAAACGTGTCGGCAGTGACAAGCCAAGGGACAGCCATGGCGCTCAATCGGTGTCTCTTGGCCCAATCGCGAGGGTCAACCATATGCGACGACGCACCTCCACTCCGGTCGTCCTGCAACCGCTGCATCGCCTGAGCTTCGCCTGCCTCCGAGGGCAGCGACGGGCGCTGTAGCCCTTAATGTTGCCTTCGAACATGTTCGAACGCCAAGCCTGCGCAGTGGTCTGTGCGGGCACCTTTGCGGTGATAGTTGATGGAGGCATCAAGCATTGGTGCATCATCTCGAAAGGATCTTGGCGTCATAGGCCCACGCCCCATCATATCCCGTCGTTGGCCACCAGCCGGCTTGAACTTGTCGGGCACCCGACCATATTGACCAACATTCCCGTCGCCGCCAATCAATTGGGTCCGTCGGACCTGAAGCATGACGTGGTCCGTCGTATGGTGCGGATGGATTGCACCGGTCTCTGCGGCGGGTACTGCCGAGCGTGCCTTTGCGCACTCATCCTCCGCCGACCAGCCGAGGCGCCAGCGACACACGCGCGCTTTGCATGTTGCGGTCGAGCGCGAGAACCCGATCCACCGCGAGAGATCAGATTGCTTGCGCAATGGCCAGGATGTCACCAGCAGTATCCTGCAAGGCACTGCGTCTGCTTTTGGTGCCCTGCACCACGAGAGCGTCCCATGGCGTATGCAAGGCCACCGCTTGGGGTGCAGTCGTCGGACTCGTCAGCCACCGACACATCCTCGTGGCGACAGGCGCTCCTCCACCCCCCCTCGACCGCGTTTATACTCGGAGACCGCGATCTTGCTCATCTGCTGCGGCTGCCTTGTCTTTGCGTCGAGCCCATCGATGCTTCTTGGTTCCATTTCTTGGTTTCTTCGTCACGACGCCGAGGTCTCGCCAGGTGGTCGCAGGTCGAAGCGTGAGTAGCCTGTCGATGGGGGCAAACCATGTGGTCGCCAACAGCAGGCGTCGCCCCGGCGCCATCGGCTTGGTCACGCCCGGTTGGTGGCACTCGGCATCCTGCGGCTACGGGGGCCGAGGAGTCGCTACGGCGTTCAAATCAAAGGCGTAGAACAAGAGGATGCAGCGCTGAGACTGCTGAGGCCAGCGCCGATGCGCACGCTACGTCGAGGGGTGATTGGTCGCGTCACCCAACGCCCGACACAGATGCGCCAGAAGCCGGTGGCTATTGACCGCACGACCAGCTTCTACCTCCGCTTCCACTATCTCGTTGAAGTTGAGCGCTGCGAGTGACTTGGACTCAGTATTCTCGGGTCTGGTCCTTAGTCGCCACCAGCTGGCAACAATCCCGAGCACGCAGCGCTACGTAGAGCTCACTTCGTAACTTGCCATGTCGGCCATCAGCGCTTGCTTCCAGCGCCACTGGACGGTGGACCCGCCACCCAAGACGCCCGAGGAGATCGAGGCCGAGAAGTACCTCATCTGCATCCCGCTCTGCGGCAACCGCTTCATTACGGTCAAGTCGATTCCGTTCAACCGCTGGACGCTCTTCGTAGCCTCCTTCCTGTGCCAGTTCTGCTGCGGGTCGCTCTACTCGTGGAGCATCTACAACGTCCCAATCGACACGTACGTGTTTAACGACGCCAAAGCCGGCAAGGCCGTGTACACGTTTTACATGGCTTGCGGCCTTCTCGGCTCGACGGCAGCCATCCTTGGCCCCTGGCTCGAACGCAATGGTCCCCGCCGCGGCCTTTTCCTCGGTGCCTCAATGTTCCTGACGGGTTACATCATCGCCGCCATCTCGCTCTGGTCCAAGTCGATCGTCGGCGTTTACATCGGGTATGGTCTCATTTCGGGCTTTGGCCTCGGCATCAACTACATCTCGCCCGTCTCGGCGTTGCAGAAGTGGTTCCCGGACATGCGCGGTACGGCGGCTGGCTTCGCTGTCGGCGGCTTTGGCGCCGGCTCCATCGTCTGGGGCAAGGTATACCTTCCGGCCGCCAAGGTGTTCGGCCTTCCCGGCTCCTTCATCTTCCTCGGCGTGCTCATGTCCGCCGTCATGTTCTGCTGTGCCATCGTCATGCGCACGCCACCGCCGGGCTTCACGGCCAGTGGTATGGACATTCACGGCGTTCAGGAGAGTTCCAAGGCGCACGAAGACTCCAAGCACGCGTACGAGTCGCCCAAGCACGAGCCCAACGTCCAGTACACGGAGCTCTCTGAAGCCCACGGCCGCGAGGTCCACGCCGCGCATGAGATGCACACGCGGCACCAAGACAACTACAAGAACGTCAAGGAGCTAAAGCTGCTCGACTGCCTCCTGAGCGCCGACTTCGTCTTCATGTACTTCATGCTGGCTGGCAACATTGTGTTTGGGCTCGTTGCTCTCTCACGGCTGTCATCCATGGCCACCGAGATCTTCAAGCAGACGCCTGACGAGGCTGCGACCGTCGTCGCCATCAATGGCGCCTTCAACTGCATGGGGCGCCTCTGTGTGCCCATGGTTTCGGACGTGCTCGCGCGCCTCTTCAAGCTCAACCCGCCCTTCGCGCGCAAGATCATCTTCTTCTGTACACTCTCGATCCAGATGGTCATCCTCCTCACGATGCCCAGCATCATCCGCAGCCTCGACTATGGCAGTTTCCGCGCTGAGATCTGGGTCCTGACGCTGTGCTACGGCGGTGGCTTTGGCACGATTCCAGCCTTCCTCACCGACATGTTCGGCGCATACAACATTGGTGCGCTTCACGGCTTCATCCTCACCGCGTGGTCCATTGCTGGTGTCGGCGGCGGCCTTGGCTTCACCTTCCACTACAACGACCTCGTTAAGGTCCAGGGCGTGAGCGTGCCGGAGGCCTACATTCTCAACATCCATTGGATCGTTGCGACCGTCATCGTTGGCTACGTCGCGCTCTTCGGCGTCCGGACCAACCCAATCGACCGGTTCACCCCCGGCTACCAATACAGCGTCTGCGGGAAGCCCATCATCAAGATCGCGCCCAAGTCCACCAAGGAGACGCTGCACCACCACGTCTAAGCCACTTCCCTTTCCTCTGTATTCCTTGATATGTAACGCGGCTTTGCTGTTTGAATCTCCATGAGTTTGGACCTTTTATGCCGTCGCCCGTCGACAGAGAAAGCGAGTGCGCGCATTCCATGTGGTTTGCGGCGAGCATGATCACAGTGGGACGACATTTCCCTTGGGCCACATTGCACTTTGCCGACATTGACCTTGGTCGTTCTGGCGCGCGTTCATCGTACCGGTAGCAAACGGAGCACCGAAGTTGATTGACCTCGGTCACGCATCGCAGGGCCACCAGCCTCAGAGACCATTCGCAGCCGCAGCGTCGGACGATACGGCCAAAAGATACCTCCGACCAGGTTGGGCATATACCGTTGGATCCGGAGCGCCAGAGCTGCCGGCGATCTTGGCAGCTCACCGTCCCCAGACACAGCTCGTCGCTGCGGTGCGCCAGCCTGCGATGGCGGCGTTCCGTTCTCGTCGGCGCTCGTGATGGGGGCCGTTACGGCCATTCTGCTTGAAGGATCGTCTTTTTATTCCGACATACAAACCGCCTGTTGAGACAGCGGGAAAAATATATTTTTCCGCACATGCCGAATATAAATAATTTCGGTCGATATAAATACGGCTATTTCGGCAAGCCACGATGGAGATGAAGCGGAAGGAGGCACCGGCATGCGTGGAGACGATGGCGTGTCCATCGAGCTCCAAGACCAAGAGCCGCAAGCGCCACGACGCCGTGAAGGCCCATGAGAACGACGCGTCCGACGACGATGGCGCATCCGATGAAGATGAGGTACCTGTCGAGGCCGCCCCGCCGCCTCTTGCTGTCAAACCTCCCAAGACACGGCTGCGAAACCCGGGCAACCTGCTCCTTGACCTCTCACAAATGGAACCCCACCCGTCACCGACGCACGGAAAAAAGATGGACTACGCTGGTGTGTGCTCCCAAGTGACCGACTTTCTCTTTGTGGGTGGGGCCGTCGTCGCTGCCAAGCATGAAACGCTACTCGCGCACGGTATCACGCACATCATCAACTGCGCAGCAACAGTCACGCCCGACTACTTTCCGCATCTATTCTCGTACTACCACTTGCGGCTGCGGGACCACGCCACGCAAGACATCCACCGCCACTTTTACAACATCTTCCACTTCATCGACAAGGCCCGCGAGGCCAACGGCAAGGTTCGTGCCTCCTCATAGCGCCTCTGTCGACGTATGGGTAGGTCTTCGTGCATTGCGTCAAAGGCATATCGCGGTCTCCGACGATGGCCATTGCATATCTCATGGCAAGGGAGCATCTGGGGCTCTACCCCGCCCTCGAGCGCGTTCGATCGTCGCGCCCCGTGATCGACCCGAACGCCGGGTTCATCTTCCAGCTCAATGAATGGGACTCGCTGCGGCAGCAGGCGCGGAAGCAGCTCACAATATTCCGCATTGAGGCGTCCAGGGACCCCGAGTTCGGCTCCTCGCGGTACCCGCTCATTGTGGGTCCCATCACACCTCACCAACTCTTCGCCATCTCTCCGGAAGTGTCCACTGTGCTGGTACATTCGCGCAGTCGCCTGACAAGGCACGACAGGCGTCGCCGCGTAGGATGAACATCACGAGTCGTGCTTCGTCGTGCTTTCGATGGAGACCAACTACTGCTCGCTGTGGTGTGGGCGCGACGTATCTGACGAGCTGGTCGATTCGGGCCGCACTGCCATGGTAGGAGGCCTCCGTCACGCCTTTCTTAGTCCCCCCTGCGTAGCGGTTGCTGCAAACGTACGAATCTTTTCCCGAGACGTTCGACGTGGTTCAGAGTGGTCAAGAGCCCGACGTCTTCTGGAGCGTCGTGGCTCCGTCAGACCCAAGCAGGTCTCGAGCCAAGGACGACGGGGTCTAGCTCATGTGTATATATTTCAAACACCATTTATACTATACCACTGGTGGCACCGCTTGGGTTTTGGAAAGCAAGATCGCCCGCAGCTGAGCCACTTCGAGCCGCAGCGCTTGAACCTCGTGCACGAGAAGCGATAGCATCGAGTGCTGCTGGAGCTCAGCCAGCGGGAGATCGGGTGAAGCTGCTGGGGCGGTGCCCTTCGTGGAAAAGTAGAAGCCCATGAAGCACAAGAGCAGCACGACGACGACGCCGATGTTGTCGAGTGGATGGGTCCATGCAGCCGACAGCATGCCGGCTAAAGTAGTCGGGGCCGCGATGGCAGCCTCATCACCCTCCTCCTCGACTATGTCAGGACGCGGGTATAGCCGCGGCGCGCTGCGTGTAGCCGACTGGAGACGCACATCATCCATGGAGTGATCGCCAATGCAGTCGAGAAGCCTTGGTCCAGGCTGTTGGCGCTTCCGCATCACCACCGTCGGCGGGTGCCCCTTCAAGATTCCAGGGCCCATCCGAACAGGCCATATCATCCACATGCCAACGGATGTGCCTGGCAACATTTGCACCAAAGTGACGTTACTGAATGTCTCTCGCTTTGAGCACATCACGAAAGCACGGGTTCAAGCAGATTTGCTGTCGTCTGGTGCAAGCGGTGTTTGCAGCAGTCGACCAAGTCTGCGTGAAATGCTGGCTGCATCATTGATAGTGCACGTTCGAGCAGCCGCCCATGCATGAATCATTTAAGATCAACTGCGTGTACAGCCTACGCAAACCCTCCAATTTGAGTGGACTCGAGAAGTTCCTCGTGTGGAGCGGCGCCGAGCTTCACGACGGGCTTGCCGCAGACGCTGAACTGGTACTTGCAGTCGGTGGCGAACCGGTCAGTGCCGTTGGTGCGCACAAAGAAGGTGGCTACAAAGCCGACGGCCGTGATGACAGCGATCCAACGGATGTTGATGATGTAGGCCTCCGTGGCGGCGACCGGGGGGTGGGCTTGCGTTAGCGTGTTATAGTAATACGTGAAGCCGAGCCCGCCCACGACACCCGCGAGGCTCCAGGCCGTCAAGATCACGCCGTGGACTGCGCCAATGTTAAAGGCACCGAACATGTCGGTGAGGAAGCACGGGATTGTGCCAAAACCACCGCCAAGACAAAGCGTCAAAAGCCAGATCTGCGCCCGGAATACGTCATAATGCTTCACTCGGATGACGTGCTCCATGGAAGCGACGATAATAAGCTGAATGCCGAGAGTCATGAAAAAGACAACTTTGCGTGCAAACGGGGGGTTGAGGGCAAACCCACGCACAAGGATGTCCGAGACAAGGGGCCAGAAGAGCCGCCCGGCGCAGTTGAACGCGCCGTTCACGGCGACGAGGTCCGAGGCTTCGGCCTCTGTCTGACCAAAGAGGCCTGTGGCCATGGTCGCGAGCCGCCCGAGGATCACGAGTCCGAAGACGATGTTGCCAAAGAGCATGATGTACATAAAGGCATAGTCGATGCTGAGAAGGCACTCGGGGAGTTGCAGTTTCTTCACTTGCGCGTACTGCTTCTGAAACACCGTGTTCACGTACGTTTTCGTGCGCCGATATGGGTCAACATAGCGAACTCCATGAACGTCGACGCCGGCAACGAGGAAGTCTGGCGGCGGTGTGCGCATCACAATTGTACACATGTACATGATGAGAGCCATAATGGCTCCAAGCACGAGGAAATTGCCGGGAAGGCCAAACGCCTCGATAGCAGGGATGTACACCTTACCCCACACGATGGAACCGGCACCGAAGCCTGCCACTGCAAAGCCCGCCGCCGTCCCACGGAGGTCGGGGAACCACTTTTGCAACGCCGAGACGGGTGAGATGTAGTTGATGCCGATGCCAAAGCCACCGATGAGCCCGTAGCCAATATAGACACCAACGATGGACTTGTTGTACAGCGCGATGGCAGTGCCGACGTGGCCCAAGAAGAACATTGTGGCACCGAGGAACATGCCGCGGCGCGGTCCATTGCGCTCGAGCCAGGGTCCAAGCACGGCTGCCGTGGACCCTAGCGTGCCAATCGCGATGTAAAACGTATACGGCGCGCGCCCATCTTCGGGGGTGTCGAACAAGTACCTGTCGATCGGAGCATTGTAAATGCTCCAGGCGTACACGGACCCGCAGCAGAACTGAGTGAGGAATGCTGCCGCAAACAGGTACCAGCGGTTGAAGGAAAGAGCCGTGGAGTAAAGGTACCGGCCATGAAACCACGGCAAGCAGAGTAGGTACAGCTCGGCCTCGACTTGCGAAGGCGATTTGGCTGGCTGCGTCACGGTCCAGTGCCGGATGAAGCACTCTGTCATGGCAAGGATATCTGCAAATGGAGACCTTCCAGCGGCGGCACAGACGTCCCACTATGCCGGCATTAGACATACCGACGCCAGCGCGACCTATCCTGCAGCTCGAATATGTCGTGGTTGTGACTTTCTCATTGTCAACTCAGCATCGAGCCAGATGCATTGCCTCAAGTGGTCGGGTAAGTCTCCCAGCGCCGGTGCAAGGTTGTCTATTTGGAATTCATTAGTCTGTTTGTGCCTAGGCGGTCATTGCAGTTTGTTCGCTACGTTAGCGGAGTTGCGATTCACATAATCGAGCAGCCGTGATTACTCGATAACATAAACGGAGCAGAGGTCTCAGAGGTCTTTTGGCGCTGGGAGCAAGTTGAGCTTGGGCTCCAATGCCCGTGCAATTACAGCAGCTTCTGCGAGATCTGCGAGACCGGACATATCCACCGTTTTTGCCACCTGGCGCCTGTCGCTTCCACTTCCGCAGCAATGCTAACGCTAGCAGTCGGTTTAACGAAGAGTTCACTCGTTATGCGCAAATTCTCGAGTGTCTTGTAGTGGGACCCTCGTGACCCTCTTGCTGGGCCAGTGAGCCTGGGTCCTAATGGCCTCTACACGGCAGGATTGCATGACCATAACTGCCACTGCGTCAGGACACTCGCTGAGTGTGCCGAGGAATGCAATCACCAAGTCACCATGGTCGCTAGTGCGCTGGTAGGCACTCACAATGACAAGCTAAACGCAGCGCATTGCGGCCCGCAGGCACAGCCTTCCAGAGCCAATTTTGGATCGTGCAGCTTTTCCTTCCGAAATTAGATTGATAGGCTTCCTAACAATAGCTGGTGTCGCCTTTCTTCGCGCTTCATTCGCTCTTTCGATAGCTGCACCGATGGTGGCTTGGGTGTCGTGGCTCCTCGGGTCCTTTGCGGTTCTCGTCGCAGCCCATCCGACACACTATTCCTCGCTCGACGACGGTACTCGTTCCAGTTTATTTTCTCAGGTCACTTACAAGCCGTGTTAGTGTTTGGCTCTAAGGCCCGTGATCTTGATGCCGTGGAGCTTCTAAGCATGACACCGGAGATTCCAAGCCTCTTGGATGCCCCCGATATTCTTAAAGTGGCCTTCCGTACCCACGACCGCGAAGTCCACTGCCAGGTCGCTCTGCACCGTACCCTCTTTCACTCGGAAGCTCGAGTCTTTGCGCACGGCGGCCCGGAAGACGACCTCATACACCTTGGTGCGCCACCGCAAATCGCGTACGCGGGCACTTTGCCGACCGGCGGCTACGTGCGCCTGACGCTCCAGGATAAGGGCCGCTTCCACGCGACACTGAAGGTGGACGACAAGCTTTTGGTCGTCGATCTCATTGAGCAGCACGCGGGGCACAAAGGACAGCGGCGGCTCCGTGAAACTTCTTCGTCGGGCATGGTTGGCTACTACCTGCCTCTGGAGGAAGCCCACCTCGAGGGCGTGAGCCATCGACGGCTTTCATGGGGTCGCATGCAGAACTGCGCGTGGCCCCTGCAGCAGCTGCTCGTGGGGGTCGCATCAGATGCTGGCTTCACAACCCAACACGGTCTGTTCTGTTAAGTTAGTTTTGTCTCCAACCTGAAACGTCCTTTTAGGTGGAGCGGCAACCACACAGTCATCTTTAATTGCCGTCTACAACTCGGTCAATGGCCTATTCGAAGACCAAATCGGGGTGCACCTGACGATCGGTGCATTCTTGATCGAGACGGAAGTGGGTGGGCCGGCTTGGAACCTTGCGCCCGGCGGGTGCGGTGCCAACGCCAACGTGAGCACCCACCTGAACACGCTCAAAGGGTACTTTAGACCCGCATCACTTTGGCTTACACGTGACCAGATGGGTAGCCACTGGTGCCGCACCGAACTGTGGGTCCGAGAGCTGCGGTTTGTGGCATCTCCACACCAATTGTAATGCAGACCCAGGTAGGGGAATTACTGAGTTTCCATTCTAAAGTGTGGGTATAGCTTACACGGGTACTGCCGCGGGCATCGCCTGGATCGGCACGCTGTGCACAGGCAGTCTTGGCTACAACACGGGCCTCTCCGTGGACGTAGCGGACCAAACGTGGATCCTTGTAGGCCATGAAATTGGCCACAACTTTGGCGCGCAGCATACGTTTGCTGAGGGTGGTATCATGAGTTACAATTGGGCCACCCCGATCAAGTTCATCGATAACAACCAAGTGTGCAACTTCGTCCAGTCGGTCCAAGCCAAGTGTTTGACTCCCCTTGCGTCGCCTGTGACGCCGGCGCCGACGACACCTCCCCCTACGACGGCTGAAGTAGTCCCAGCAACGACCAGCGCTGTACCCTCGACGACGACAAATATCCCGACCGTTGGTGTTCCTACCGCTGGCGATCCTTGTGCTTGCTCGTCAGCGAACCTCTGCACCCAGAAAAATCGCCCTGGCTGCCAGCAGTACTTGAACCAGTACTTTTATTGCTATGTCACCGGCTATGCGGCTTGCACATCTGCACAGATGTCGCGGACATGCACCGACGCGCAAGGTCGTCCTCTCTACTACGTCACTTCGCTGAGCAGCTGCCCTGTCTCGAACGCGTCTTCGACTGTGGCGCCGACAAGCAGCACTACCCCAGTAGCTACGACGCTGGCACCCACGCCACCAGCGACCACGTCTTCGCCCAGCCCCACGACACCTGAGTCCACGCCCGCAGTGACCACACCCGCGCCTACAGCAACCACGTCTATGCCCGCACCGGCAGCGACACCGGGCGCGACGAATTCGTCGTCAACTTCCGAGGACGATCCGTGTGGCTGCTCAACCAAGAGTCGGTGCTCCACTATCCCCCAAGGCGGTTGCCAAAGTTTCAAAGGTCAAGGCTGGTGTTACGTCAAGGATCCAAAGAGGTACCGCGCATTTTACATGGCATAGTTCAAGACTGGGCGACATAGATGCCGCGGGACACAATATTACCCGTCAATCGATTGCCATGGGGAATCTTACAGGCAGTGCTCACTCGCGACTCCTCCAGTTGTGACGACTCCGGTGCCGCAACAGTTGGATCCCTGCGGATGCAGCGCAACGCCGAAGTGTCCCGCAGTCAGCGACACTGGCGGGTGCTTCACCAATGCGACGTTGTCCTTCTGTTTCGTAAATGACCCCGTGAAGTATGTCATGCATAGCCTAGCGCTAGGCTTACAATGCACTCGATAGGTGTGCCCGACCTGGTGTCGTCGCATCGGCGCAGTGCCCAGGACAGAAGCTGCGCCTCTGTTCTTCATCGTCCTCAACTCGCACAGAGTGGGTCGCAAGCGAATGGTCACAGTGCTCAGCGACCTGCGGTGGCGGCGAGAAGAGGCGCATTGTCCGCTGCATGGATGCTCGGCGAATCATCACCTTCACCGATGGATCGTGCACCCGCGCAAAGCCCGTGACCCACATGCCTTGCAACATGCACCCGTGCGGAAGAGGCCAACGGAACACGGCTTGTGCGGCTGCCAACGCGACGTGCGAATTGCGAAGTTATGCCCGCATATGCGACTGCGCTTGCCTGAGTGGCTTTGCATACAACCGTCTGCAACGCTCATGCGTCGCCCTCCCGTCTGCCACCGGCAAAAACTCGGACACTGACAGCAACAGTTTTGAAGTCCGGAACCACGACCTACCACCGTTTGCTCCGACGGAATGCAATGGACGGGCAAATGCAAACGCAGCTGCGCCGTCGGCGTGGTACACCATGCTTGGTCAAACGACCGCGGACTCTTCGCCGGACGCGGGCCCATCTCCAAGCACCATCGTCATCACCGCCCTCGTCGTCGCTGCCATGGCCGTCGGTGTCGCCATCGTGGTCTACCGACGTCACCGCAGCGCCAACAACGGCATCCAGGGCATGGTGCAAACACCTGTGTACCTTGTGGACGCAACCCCAGTGTCCATCATGTAGTCCAGATCCGGATGCACAAAGATTGCACTTCAACGTGTACTTATGTACGGTAATCCCATTTGCAGCTATTCACACGAGGACATCCAGCGGCTTGCCAGTGTACTGACACTTTTTATAAAAATACTACTCACCATAGATAGTACTCCATCCTTGTATTGGATTAATAAAAGCGATCCCAATATATAATCAGGACAGTAAAATCACTCCTGTGAACGCCAAACTCAGCAAAGCCATGCGCAACTCGCAGCAGCTTCAGCAACTTCCACTCGCGCGTAGTGTTAAAGAAGTCCTCACAAGCGATCGCACGCCCCGTCCTCTGAGTAAGGCAGACCTAGGTTCGTTGGAATACAGTCGACACGTTGAAGCAACGCTATCACGCCAGAGACATTTGTGCCATTCAGTTGCACCGCTCCCTCCAAAACAAGGTAGGTGATCAGGCAGGGGCCACATCGCAAGCCTTTCGCAAGGCATGGGGGTGCATAAGATCGTAGAGAGCTTATTTTCCTACAGAGCCTTGCTCAAGTCGCCCGACGCCCAAGACGGCGACCAAAACCGCTGTGGGTTGATTGGCAAAGTTGCGTGATTCTAGTGCTAGCCGGGTGTTACCGACCACAAGCAAAGCGAATCTTAGCGCACTCGCGCTTTTGAGCTCGGAAGGTGAAGAGACGACGGCAATGAATTTGGTGGTTGCATTGAGCGCTCTCGCCGCGGCGGCCTCGGCGTCCTCCTTCTACGACGGCTGGAAGCTGCCGGACTACTGCATGGACCCGGCAGGCATGGCTGCACGCCAAGCCATCCCGCCCGTGGTTTCGTCGCGCAAGCTCGAAATCGTGCAGGCGCAGGTCGTGGCGCGTCATGGTGCCCGCGCACCCTACTACGCGGTATTCTGCTGGGACGACGCTCCCAGCCCCGTGAGCATCACGTGGAACTGCACGACCAACCAAGTCTGGGTCGGCACATTCCCTATCGATCGGAGCCTCACCCAGGGATGTAGACGCAAAACATGGACGAGGGTAGTGCACGAGGGTACGGCCGTCTCTACAAAAAGGAGTACATCGACGGCCGCAACGTTCTTAATGGCACTTGTACTGTGGGTGGCCTTCTTCCAACAGGTCGGGAGCAGCATCGCCAAAACGGCCAGTACGTTGTTCCCGGCTCCTTACCGCGTGGCTCAATGAGGTACTGGTTAGAATCCTTCGAAACGCCTACATTGGCGCCGGTAAGCTCTTCTCATCCGACAAGATCAGCGTACGTCTTACCTTCCGCAGTCGCGCAGCTCACACTGACGTAGGCTGTCGCACCGCATGAGCTCCTCCTGCGCAGGTACTTGATTTGGCTTCCGATTAGGCTAACGACGTGGGCACAGCGATGACCAAGAGCGTACGCTCGGGTCGGGCCAAGCACTCGTGGACACGCTCTTCCCGTACTCCCCCGACGACGAGGCCGATGTCGGGCACATGCTCACGTGGATGACAGCGGACGCCGCTTCAGACTACATTGACCACCGTCGCGACACGTCCTGCCCCATGCTCGACCGGGTACGCACTCGCGTGGCGTGCACCGGCATCACTGGGTTTGCAGATGGCCAAGGATATCACCAACTCACCGGCGATGGTGCAGCACCGCAACTCGCCCGATGTGCTGGCGCTCGCCGACAAGTTTAACAAGATCGTCGGCAAGAAGTTTCAGTGGGACACGTGCCTGGAGTGCCTCATGATCGCGCGGTGCAACGACATCCCGCTGCCTCCCGGCACAACTGAGCCGCTCTTCGACGCGCTCATCGCCGAGGTCCAAACGCGCACGCGCATGAAGCTCACCGCACAGAACGGCGCATACGCCAAGCTCGACATGCAGCACATGTGGCGCGACATTCTCAAGCGCGTCGACGCCGTCATCGCCGACCCTGACAGCGCCTACAAGCTCACCATTACCATCGGTACGCGCTTTGCCAAGGTTGCTATGCTGACTGCTCGCCGCAGGCCACGACTCGACGCTCATGCCCATGATGGCGGTCGCGCTTGGTGCCACGTGGGATGGGCACTGGACCACCTATGCTGGTATGCTGGTTGTCGAAGTCTACCGGGTACACATCCGTGGCTGCGGCAGAAGGGGCTCAGGCCAGTTGTAGGACGTCGAAATGGACCGCAGGTACAGCAACGCGTACGCTGTGCGCATGGTTTACAATGGCAAGCCGTTGCAGCTGCCTTTCTGCAACGACGGTACCTCCCAAATGCATGGCGGAGGTCATCGCATCTGTAGAACTCTGCCCGTACACGACCTTCAACGCGTCGCTGTCGTGGGCGCGCGCGACGCGGCAATGCAAACTGCCCAAGAAGACAGCCACGCGCCTGGACACGAGCGCTGGCGCCAAGCAGCCGTCCGGCGCCTGGTTTCTGCTGCCCGTCGGCGCACTCGTCTGCGTTGTCGCATTCCTGGCGTCTCGCCGCCCCCCACGCCACGAGACTGCATACCTCTTGGGCTAAGCGCACCGAAGGCAGCGCTTTCACAAAGGACTAACCATGATGTGTCATTTGAATACGCTTGCTCGTTGACTTCGGGTCCCACGAGCTGCCGAGGAAGTCACTTACCAAAGCACGTATAAGATACGCCACGCGAAATACAGAAGAGGGACTTGGGTGACGCTACGCCGACAGCGAAAACGAGGGCTCAAGACAAGCCACCGATGGGGTCAGCTGCGCAAGGAGGTAGCTGGTGCGCTCAGAGGTGAATCTAGCGCTCCAAAGAAAGCTCTGGGTCTCGACACTAGTTCCAGGGAAGAGTTCAGCCATTTTGAGTGGTTTAGGGGCGAGATGCAATTCTGGCTTGTGTGATTGAATCACCATACTTCGGCAATGTACCGCCCAGTGTCCTGCATGAGCGCGACGTATGCCTTGGCGTCCTCGGTGGACCAGTCTAGCGCGCTTTCGAGGCAAGCAACGATCGCATGCTTGACATCGCGACCCATGGCCAACGAGCCGCACACAAAGACGACGCCGTTCTCTTGCACGAGGTACGACGCCACAAGCGGAGCGCGGGCCTTCAGCTCGTCTTGCACGTAAACTTTTGCCTGTGCAAAACTACATCAGTTACCTCGAGCAGCCACGCAACATCCTACGTCCGGGTTGGTACCAGAGAAGACGGGCCTCCACTCGGTGAGCACGCCATCGGCTTTGGCGGTGGCAAGTTCGTCGGCGTACAGCCAGTCTGCGGCCTTGCTTCGGCAGCCCTGAAACAGCGCCATTTTGGGCCACGGCCTACCCTGGGCCGCTCGTTGCTGCACAAGCGCACGGAACGGTGCGATGCCTGTGCCTGTGCCTATACAGAGCAGCGGTGCTTGGGGCGGCGGCCGGGCCACGCTGAAGCTCGAGCGCTTGACATAGCCGTGGATAGTGTCCGAGGCCGCCGCCAAGTACACGGCACAGCGTCCCCGGGACTTGAGGCTCACGGTGATGGCGGCCATCGTGGGATGTGCTGCTGGGGACGAAGCGAGCGTGTACTGGCGCGCCCCAAGCGGTGGAGCTTCGGCGAGAAATGCCTCAAGTGAAAGCGCGAGTGACATGTGCTGGGCCAGGAGGCCCACGACATTGGGCGCGTCCCCGTCTGCCTTCCACTGCTGGGCCATCGACAGGATGGCCTGTTGCTCAGACGGGTCGGTGGCGTACGCGGCAAGGCGTCGCAAGTGGCGCGGCCGCAGCGGCGACGCCAGGTCCACAGCCCACGTGAGCAGCGTCCCGATCGTCGTCCAGGTGCCGAGGAACATCGGTGGCAGGTTGCTGCAGGTATCGACTCGAATTGTGGCGCGGGGGTCAACCCCTAGGCGAGCCGCCATCTGCGCCACAAAATCGGGCGGGTTGTGCATGTGGACCACGAGATTGTCAGCCGTCTCGTACGGTGTCGGGAGCGCGACCTCCAAATGATGCACGCCCTCCGCAATCTTTTCGCTGCGCTGCACCTTGAGCGGTGCAGCGCCCGGTGGTAGCTCTGCAACGCGCTCGGGGGCTCCCTCTTGCGTAAGTTGCGTGTCGACAGGCGGTGGCGCTATGGTCGGCACTTCGCCCATCTCGCTCCACCGCACACTGTCCTCGTACTCGAGAAGCTGCTCTTGATACACCAAGAGTACGCAATTGGGGCAGTTGAGGTTGCAGCAGTCACCATCCGCGGGCTTTACAGGCGGTTGCAGCCGAAGAGTTTTCGGTGCCTGCACGCATCGCTCAATAAGTCTTGCGGATGGTATCACCTACCTGAGGGGGCTGCTCGGCCCGTCGCTTCCGTGCAAGCTCGCGTTCGAACTCCATAAAGGCGTCCATGCTCAAGCTACATTGACCCCGCGGCCACCGTCGGCCTGAGGCTCGGACAGCGCGCATGACAATCAACGCTGCCGCCATTTTTAAATGTGGCAATTGCCACCACTCGATGTGCGAAACGCTTCCTTCTGCGGCGTTCTGGTCGCCCAGGACAACCAACTGCTTAAACCGCAACGATGCACGCCGTAACCATTTGCGAAAGATGCGCACTCGAAGGGCGCAACGACTTAATGGCAGGCGATATTGATGTAGCTACCGAAGAGTCGCTTTGCGTCTCAATCACTATAAGGCACAATGGCGCTGTTTCGCCAACGGTACAGTTCTTGGGCAAGTGTGAAGTGTTGTTGGCGCATCTAGCTCACTGTAGTTTCATCCGTCCTTGTATGCATCCATTGAACACCCGTCCAGTCGGTCGTGTCATCGGTGGGGACCGTCGGTATTAACGGCATTGCTTGCCGAATCGGATGCTTATTATCTCAGTTTAAATCCTGGGTAAGAATCTCCGATTCACTATTGGCATTTAAATTAAAAACGATCTTTTTCCCCGGGACAATTCCGGTCGGTAGTTTCACACCTCTCTGTGATGAATATTTCAAATCTATGCATTATTGGAGGTTATATGTTTTAACTAGAACTTTTACATCGCTCCAGTAAACGGCCAGTATAAAAACCAAGTCAAATAAATTGTCTGGTTGCAGTCACATAAACAGGAGTGGGGATAATATCACTTGATAGAGGTAATAGTCGCTTGCAGCTTTGTTATGTTTGGTTGGTGAGCGAAGGAAACGAGAGGAAGGTGCCACTCCCGATTTCCCCGTCAAAGTCATGCTTCGCTCGATCGGTCGCCTCGCGCGCTCCTCT
Source organism: Achlya hypogyna (assembly GCA_002081595.1). Lineage (NCBI taxonomy): Eukaryota > Oomycota > Saprolegniomycetes > Saprolegniales > Achlyaceae > Achlya > Achlya hypogyna. The sequence goes on along the minus strand of JNBR01000100.1, from coordinate 128,210 downwards.
GCTCTCGCCCGCAGCCAGAAGATGATGGCCTTCCAGGCTATGGCCTCGTCGTTCCATATGGCTGCCTTCTCGCAGCCCACTACGATGGCCATGTCGCTCATCGCCCCGCGCTCGAACTTCGCCATGGCCAAGATGGCTTTTTCGTCGAGCCAGCACGATGACACCAAGAGCACCGTCTTTATCGGTGGTCTGCCGTGGGACACGGAGGAGGACCAGCTTCGTGAGCTCTTCCAGCAATTCGGCGAAATTAAGTCGGTGCACTTCCCCAAGAAGCGCAACGGTATGCCTCTTGGTACGGCTTTTGTGCAGTTTTCGGACGCTGAGTCTGCTGCCAACGCGATTGAGCTCAATGGCGAGCAGTGTGGTTCGCGCTACATGTCTGTCAAGATTGCCGAGCCCCGCCGCAGCCGCGACCCGGTGTCCGGCGAGAAGCCCGAGGGCTGCACGAGCGTGCGCTTCGCCAATGTGCCGTACAACGTGACGGAGGAGAGCATCCGCGAAATCTTTGCGCACTGCGGTGACATCAGCTCTATCTACTTCCCGAAGGACAAGGACACGGGCCGCGTCCTCGGCTACGGCTTTGTCGAGTTCGTGCACTCCGACTCGACGGACAAGGCGCTCGAACTTGACGAGTCCGAGTTCCACGGCCGCACGCTCCGCGTCAACTACTCGCACAAGACCCAGAAGGCCAAGCGCTTCAAGAACAAGCCCCTGGGCTGCAAGTCGGTGTACGTCGGCAACCTCTCGTCGGACGTCAACTCGGGCATGCTCAACGACATGTTCGCCCACTGCGGTGAGATCGAGCGCGTGCACATTGCTGTGGACCGCGACACGCAGGAGCCCCGCGGCTTCGCCTACGTCAACTTTGTTGACACGGACTCCGTGGACGCCGCCATCAAGCTCTCGGGCGCCGATCTCGACGGCCAGGCCATCCGCGTCGCCTTCGCGCATAACCGCGAGGACCGCCCGGCACGCCTGCACGAAGGCCGCCAGAGCGACCGCGGCTACGGCCGCACCCACGGCGACGAAGGCTATGGCGGTCGTGGCAAGAACGGCGGCCGTGACTACAACCGCCGCAGCCGCCGCGAGAGCCACGACTACTAGAGGATTAGACCCAAACAGTAATAGCTTCATATAACTCTGAATTCCACCACTGTAAACGAAGTTTCCCACGCTGCATGCCGCGCTGCCAATCCCAACAAACCATATACACCGCGGACATGCCAGTAGCCCCGGAGAGTCGCCTCCTTCAGTGCTCAGAGGCCTGGAGCTGCATCGGAGCCGGCGCTGAGTCCGCGTCCGCTCGTGAGCATCAAGTCGTGTCGCCTCAGCGTCATCCGTGTCATCGTGCTCCTCTATTTCTACCAATCCTGCGTGATTTTCGCTTCTTCTAGCGCCTGATTGGTTGATAAATGGCGAATGGCATCGCTGGAAAAATCGGCAACAGAACCACTCGTTCAGCAGGCTTCGAGCGCCAGAATCATGATCCGAGTCGTCGCCAGATCGCTCCAACAGGCTGCGCGCCTCCGCGTTCTCGGCGCCGCCACTGCGCCCAACGCCACCTTTCTCATCCCAGTGGCCTCTGCGATGGACATCCCTCGCACCTTTGCCGTGTACCCGCAACACCGGGCCCCCACGAAGGAGCTTTCAACGGCCGAGCTCCGGCAACTGGCGCAGTCCAGCCGCGCCGAACTTACGCGCAGCCAGGGCATGGCGGGTTATTTCTCGCGCGGCAAGCAGGTTCGGCATACGTGGAATGAGTTTGTGGCCAAGACTCCTACGCCGAGCGCAGGGGACTTGCTCATGTTCTTTGCCGCAGCCAAGGCCACTGAGGCCGACAACGTGCTTATCGAGACTTTGATTGCGCTGCGGCAACTGTACCCCAAGGAAGTCAAAGTCAAGCACTACATCGAGTCCAAGGTCGCATTTCTCCGCTCGAAGCGATACGCGGACATGCTCGACATTTTTGAGGCCGAGCGGGCGGCGCAGTCCCACCCGCAGGCCATCTTCTATGTCTGGGCGCTAAGTGCGCTCAATGACCTCGGCGACTTTGACCGCGCTCTCGAGCTGCTTCAAGAGATGCGCAACGCTGGCTACATGATCCCCAACGAGACTGTCTCCCGGATCATGTACAACCTTGCGTGCCTCGACGACAAGGAAGGAGTCCTTGGTAAGCCGTTCTCGTTCGCCCAAGGTTCACGCTGCTCCTAGCGCTGTACCGTGAGGTGGACGCGAGCATGGGCATCTGGACTCCCGCCGCGCTCAACCGGCTCATGACTGCCCTCGGGCGCGTCGGGTGCCCTGAGGAGGCCTTCCAGATTTACTCACTCTCAACCATCGATCTCGACCCGTCCACGTTCAAGACGCTCATGGAGATCTGCGTGCGCAACGAGTAACTCCTTGTCGCGAGGGCCAGGCTTATTCATTCCCCAACAGGTGCCACAAAGAGGCCGCGGACGTACTCAAGAACCGCAGCCTCTTCAATATAAAGCTGGACTCTGGCGGCTACAACACGATTCTCGAAGCTCTCATGATGCTTGATCGCAAGGACGAGATGGGTGCCGTACTGCAAGAGATGCGCGACAACGGCGTTAACCCCGACTCCAAGACCAAGTTTCTCCTTCGGCGCCACGACTACGCTGGCGAGGCAAGCCTCTTCGAATCGTACGCTGCTTCAGTCGCCTCCTCTCACTTGCGTTAGGACGCTCCCCAAGGATCCGACCTCAGAGAAGCTCGATGCGCTCTTGACCGCCAAGGACTTTGCCGAGGCGTCGAAGCTGGCGTCGTCCATTCTTGTTGAGACAGCGACGCCGCTGACGCAGTCAATGCTCAATGCCATTGCGCAAGCCTTTCTGCTCGCGGGCGACGACGTCAAGATCGACGCGCTCCTAAAGCAGCTCAACGCGGTCGTCTGGTCGTCCACAGGCCCCGCACTGCAAACCATTATGCGCCACTACGCGATGCGGCGAAAGGACGCCTCGGGCAACGTCATGATTGTGCATCCCGAGCGCGCCATGGCCGCGTACAAAGCAGCCCGCGTGCAGAACGTGCCCGTGCTCAACCCGCGTGGCATGTTTCCCGTCTTCCTCTACTTGGGCGAGCATGTCGCGGCGCTTGAAGAGCTGCACCGGTACGTCGCGTACCACAAGAACCCCGCCCGCAGGAGCCAAATGCACGACTCCGTCATCTTCGACGCGCTGCGCGTGCTCGTCAAGTGCCAGCAGTACGACGCCTTCGAGCGCACGGTGCGAGCGCTCGTGGACGCGAACGTCACGATCTCGCCCAAAGCGTTCTGCTCCTTTTGGTTCGACCCGACGAAGTTTTCGTTCTTCGGCCCGACGCTCAACGACAAGCAGAAGCACAAGCGGTTGCTACACCTCGGAAGCGTGCTTGCCGGTGCGCTGCGCCTGCTCATGGAGAAGCAAGACTTCGTGCCAACCTACGAAGCCCTTGACGCCGTCAGCAACACGTTGTACTACTCGGGGCAGCGAGGCACTCTCGTGCAGCTTTACCTCCGTGTGACCAAGAGGCCCAGCGACGTCCTCCCAGAGCAGACCTATGGCAAGCTACTCGATGCGCTGGTGTTTGGCCGCCGCGATCAAGAGGCCATGGCCCTCTACAAGGAGGCGATGGCGCGGTTGCCAGCGGTGCAGCAGCCCTGGCTGCTCGCGGCACCCATTGCTGAGAGCCTGGCATCCACCAAGCAGCTTGGCCCACTCGCCGACTTCGTGCAGCAGCACCCGTACCCCTCCGTCTTCCGCGCCGCATTGCTTAAGCACTTTGACAACCGCGAGCTGCGCCCAGCCCTCAACGTGCTCACGCACATGCTTGCTGCGAACCTCGTGCCCAACGTGCAGATTACGCAACGGGCGATGCTGGCTGCAGCGAACGCAGCCGAGCGCCGGGCGCCGTCGGCCCTCGTCGCTGAGACTGTCGCCGCCTTCCTGGCGCCTCTCGAGGCCAAGATCATCATCGACGACGCGCGGGTGGCCACAGAGCTCTCTCTGGCCAATTCGGCCGGCCTCACCACGAAGACAGATATCTCTATGCGCGATATCCAGCGCACGTACAGCTTCGCGGCCAAGGCCCTCAAGCTCTCGGGCAACATCGCAGCCCTTGACGATCTACTCGCAAAGACGCAACGCTGGGGCATTATGCTCGTTGACGGCTCCAAGTAACCTTGAAATACACTAAATGCAGTAGAAACCACGGACACCGAAATGCCGACAAGGACGATCTATTCCTTCTCAAGATAATCAACGATCGCCCTCATGTTTGAGGGCGGAGCTCGCACGGACTCAGTGTGGGCAGTGGAGTCAAACTTGAAGCTGTAAGTATACGGCAAGGAATGGATAGGAGTCGAGCGACTTTAATTGATTCAAGATTTACACTGGTGATCTAGAGTTTCTCTATTCTTTAAACTAAAAGGCGGCTTCTCTTGCCAATCCACATCTACTAGTACAGTTGGTTTTGTTTGCTCTATGGTTTGTCTCAATACATTACAGCCACGAAGCGGCTAGCACGAGATTGGGAATATAGAGCCATCAATCGACGGTTCCGGCGCCGGGTCCATAGGGATTCAGCACTGGATCAACATCGAGACTTTGCTTTTCAACTGTCCTCCTCGCTTATCCCTCAAGCAGTTCCTGAGATGCAGGATCGGGGCGACTAAGGGAGGTGACTCGGAACGCTACCACTGTGCAGATACCGCTCACAAGTCCAGTTGGGAAATGATCTTCGGTCGCGACCTCCCACCCTTGCGGGCGGCTCCCAGCCAGTCGTTCCTCCCGCCCCCGATAGCCAATCAAAACCAGTCTTATCCGGCAGTCGCGCCCTTTCGCAAAAAATGGATCTTTGGAGGCCACCAATCTGGCGTGAGCGGCGCAGTTGCGGTGTCGCTCCGAGGGCCGATGCTCTCCTACGTGTAGCTTAAGAATTGCCGCTTGGGAGACGTAAAGCAACGATGGAGCATGATTGCATGTCTTGCGTTGGGGCGCGGATGGGTTGAGACGCATATAGTCTGCCGAAACGGTTGGCATTGTTGGTGCTGCTCATGGGCACGTGCCAGTCGTATCTCAAGTACGAGGCGAAGCTCGTCAAAGTCAATCCAGACCTGACGCAGCTTGTACGGTACTGCGTCGATGGCTGCGTTGCTGACGTGCGCGACCTCGTGAAGCGCAAGCCCAAACTCGTTGTTGCCGTCGACGTATGTGTCCTATGGCAGCCCAAGGACTCACTCGTTTGTTCTGCAGCGATTCGGCATGACGGCTTTACATTGGGGTACGCAGCACCGCTTTAGATTGTTCGCAAGCGTATGGTAGCAAGCTACGCGGGGAAGCTATCGGTGGTCACCGTCCTCCTTGAAGAGGGCGCTCGTGTTGCCCAGACGGACGTGCGTTCTGCGACTCTCACCCACAACCAAAAAAGACATGGCGCGTAGAGCCACCGACGCAACGCACTGCACCATGCCTGCCGCAAAGGGCACGTGTTAACGATGCAGTTGCTTGTGGAAGCTCAAAAGATGGACGTCGACAGCACGAGCGTAGGCGTTCGTCCCATTTAAGCGCCTCAAGTTGTCGCATCATGTAGCTCAACGGCGACACCCCGCTGCACAAAGCAGGTTCGACCCTCCTGTGGGCTGCCTCTGGAACGCTCCACAGTGCTCGCGGGCTCTCCCGGCGCGACGCTACTTCTGCTGTACTACGGCGCGGACCCAAGTCTGCGAAACTCGGTAGCGTTCGACAACTGTCGCCGAACCAAAGCGTGCGCTAGACCGGCATGGATGCCGTCCAGGAAGTACAACACAAGATCAAGCAGACGCTTGCGCGGAGCAAGCGAACGAACCAGCCGGCCTCTGGCGCGGAGCTGCCGGAAGAAGTTTCCACGGGCCCTGCCGGAACCGACAATCAGCACTCGGAGGATGCTACGGCCATCGAGCCGTTCGAGCCGGCGAAGGCATCGGAGGCAAAGCGGCCGCCGATGGCCAAGGTTCGGCGCACGCTCCGGGCGTCCACCACACAGCTCATCCTCAACATTCGCCAAAAGCATGCGCTCGGCCAGTACGAGCTCATCGCGCGCATCTTCGAGATATACCGCGGGAGAACCACCGACGCTGCCCTGGCGCGGCAGTGGCGGGAGCTGCTCGAAGAGTACACGCCGATTCGGCTGTGATCGTTCTAATTACCGCCTTAACACCGCGTCTGTGTCTCTTTGTGTCACGGGTGAGGCGCAGAACGCGAGGTCAAGTGCCCGAGCTGCGCTTCGACGCTGCGCAGGTTGTGCTCGTACGCGTCACCCCGGGCGTAAAACCACTCGACGAAGCGCACTGCAATGTCCACCTTTGGCGCGGTCGCGGCCGCCCGCTCGGCGCACGCAGTTATGGCCGCCGATAGCGCCGCCGTCGCCGTCGCCGCGTCCTCCTTCGTTGCACTCAAAGTCGGTGGTACGGTGGAAACGAACATACCTTGGTTTGTAGTGTTGCCGTAACCCTTGCCAGCGCCTGCTGGCAGTCTGCGCGGTTTGCCTTGGTTTGAAGCTGCGCGCCGCGTGACGGGAGGCCACGAGAGGAGACGTACTTGGTCGAGTAGCTGTCTGCAGGACGACTGCAGCACGTCCGCGAGGCTGCAGACCTTGGCGTCTACGACGCGCACCGCTCGGTCGCCATCGGTCCGCACCGCTGCCGCGAGCGCCTCGGCTTGCTGCTGTAGACGTGCCTCGGCCGCTGCCAGAGAAGTCATCGCCGAGGTTCGATGCTCGCGCAGCTCTTGCCGGAGGACGTGGGCCGCGGCGGCGAACGCATCGCGCTGCGCCTGCTCGTTCTCGGTGCGTCGCCGCAGCTGTGTCTCCCATGCCGCCAGTCGCCGGGCTTCCTGAGCCTCGATCGCCGCCAGCGCGCCTTCCACCGCCGCGTCCAAAGCGTCGGCACGGGCGGCGAACCGCGCGGCCTTTGCGACCGCTGTCTCGACGCGCGCCAGATCCACCTACGCCGCCTGAGCCCCCGTCGTCAGCGCGGACCCACCGAGTTCATCTTGGTCGCGAGCCGCTGCTCCAGCGCTTGCACTTGCGCTAGCGTCGCGTCGGCACCGGCCACCAGCGTTTCAGCTACGCCCGCATTCTCCTTAACCGCCGTCTCGACAGCCGCGAGCCGACCCGCCACGCGCCGCTCGAGGGCGTCCGTCGCAGCATGCAGCGCCTGCACGTCCACCGTGGTGCGCAGACGTGCGTCCACACCGGCAGCGTCGCCTGCGAGCCGCCCCACGAGCTGGCCCAACGTCTCGGCAGAGCGGCCACCCGGGCGGGCGACGTCCGCCGCGAGCGCGCCGATGCGGTCGCCGAGGGCCGCGGTCTGTACAGCCAAGGCTGCGGTCGCTTGGCGGCCAGCGGAGACCCCGCCTTCGACAGCCTCGACCCGCGCGCGCAGGTGGACAAGCTCCTCGCGCTGAGCGTCGATGAGCTGCTGAAGCTGCGCGAGCAAACGCTGCGCGCCGGAGGCGTCGATGAGAGGGGTGGCTACCGAGGCCATCGTGTCTTGTGGCCACCCGTTCGATGGAAAGTGCGATCTTTGGCGAGGACACACAAGTTGACATGTAAATAATTGTATTGCAAACCAAAAAAATACATCTTCGTTGCATTTACAACTCGTCGTGGTCGTCGTCGTCTTCGTCGTCGGCGCCCGCGCCCGAGGCACCAGCCGACTGGTAGACCTTGGACATGATGGGGTTCACGACCTTCTCGACGGCCTTCTGCTGGGCCTCGAAGTCCTCCTTGTCAGCCTCCTGGTTCTCGTCGAGCCAGTCCATGGCCTCCTGCACAGCCTTGAGCACGGTGTCCTTGTCGTCCTCATCGATCTTGTCGGCGAGCTTGTCCTCGACGTTGTTCTTAAGGTTGTAAAGGTAGCCCTCGAGCGAGTTGCGGCCATCAATGCGGTCCTTGATCTTCTTGTCCTCCTCGGCGTTTTCCTCGGCTTCCTGGACCATGCGCTCGATCTCCTCCTGCGAGAGGCGGCCCTTCTCAGCCGTGATCGTGATCTTCTCGGCCTTGCCCGTGCCCTTGTCCTCAGCCGAGACCTGGAGAATGCCGTTGGCGTCGACCTCGAACGTCACCTCGATCTGGGGGACGCCGCGTGGGGCAGGGGGAATGCCAGTGAGCTCAAACTTGCCGAGCATGTGGTTGTCCTTGGTCATCGTGCGCTCACCCTCGTACACCTGGATCGAGACGGCGGGCTGGTTGTCCTGGTAGGTCGAGAACGTCTGCGACTTCTTCGTGGGAACGACCGTGTTGCGGTTGATGATCTTGGTCATGACACCGCCGACCGTCTCAATACCGAGCGAAAGCGGGGCCACGTCAAGGAGAAGGATGTCACCCGTCATGTCATCGCTGACACCCGAGAGAATGCCACCCTGGACGGCGGCACCGTAGGCAACGGCCTCATCGGGGTTGATACCGCGCGAGGGCTCCTTGCCGTTGAAGAAATCCTTGATGAGTTGCTGAATCTTAGGGATACGCGTCGAGCCGCCGACAAGAACAATCTCGTCGACCTCCGACTTCTTGAGGCCTGCGTCCTTCATGACCTTCTCGACGGGGCCGAGCGTCTTCTTGAAGAGGTCGTTGTTGAGCTCCTCGAAACGAGCGCGGGTGAGCGTCTCATCGAAGTCCTCACCCTCGAGGAGGGACTCAATCTCGAGGCGAGCCTGGGGCTGCGTCGAGAGGGCGCGCTTGACGCGCTCGGCCTCGCGGCGGAGCTTCTGGAGCGCGCGCTTGTCCGAGCTAATGTCAATCTTCTTCTGCTTCTGCCACTTCTTGATAAAGAACTGCATGACGCGCTGATCGAAGTCCTCACCGCCAAGGTGGGTATCGCCGTTCGTCGAGAGCACCTCGAAGACGCCACCGTCGATCGTGAGGAGCGTCACATCGAAGGTACCACCACCAAGATCGAAGACAAGCACGTTCTTCTCACCCTTGGCCTTCTTGTCAATGCCGTAAGCAATGGCGGCGGCCGTGGGCTCGTTAATGATGCGCTGGACCGTGAGGCCAGCAATGGTACCGGCATCCTTCGTGGCCTGGCGCTGAGCGTCGTTGAAGTAGGCAGGGACGGTGACGACGGCGTCGTGGACCTCCTTGCCGAGGTAGTTCTCGGCGATCTGCTTCATCTTGCTGAGGATCATGCCCGAAACCTCCTCGGCCGAGAAAGTCTTGGACTCGCCCTTAACATTGACCTGGATGTAGGGGCGGCCCTCCTTGTTGATAATGTTGTACGGGAGAAGCTTCTTGTCGGCCTGGACCGACTTGTCGTTGTAGTTGCGACCGATGAGGCGCTTCACATCGAAGAGCGTGTTCTCGGGGTTGATCGTGGCCTGGTTCTTGGCACCGTCACCGATGAGGCGCTCATCGTTCGAGTCCCACGCGACGTACGAGGGCGTGATGCGGTTACCCTGGTCGTTGGCGATGATCTCAACCTTGCCGTTGGCGTAGTGGCCGACGCACGAGTAGGTCGTGCCAAGATCGATACCGATCACGGGGCCCTTGGGCTCCTCCGCAACAACAGACGACACCGCGCAGGCGCAAGCGGCGAACGCGAGGACCTTGAGCAAGTTCATTTTCGAGTGCCAAATCAAAAGTGAGCTCCACCGCCCAAATCGCACCTCGTGCTGACGTGGCGCAAACCGAACCTTCGAAACTCGATAGATCGCCACCGCCCGCCACGTCAGCGACCGCCACATCCAGGCTTTCAGGGTATGCGTTCTCGAAGGTTCTACAGACACACAACGCTTGGTGGGAATTGTAACGACACAACAGGTAACACAGGATATAGTTTCTGAGAGAACATTGGGACACGTGTCCGGTGCTACACTTGAGGTTTGTATGGGACGCGTGGACCGGACCAGCTTACAAAAAGCAAGTGAAACCAAAAGATCGATGGATTTTCGATGGAAGCTTGGATATCTTTGACGTGGCGCGCGCGGCTTCCAGAAGCTCGGAGGCAGCAAATGCCAAGCGCTGATGCATCGATAAAGGACGGGCATATCGGTGGGATCGACGGCTCTTCCCCGGTTACACGCTTTAAGGTTGAAGCGGTGGAGGTGCCGAGGATGAACTTGTGTTCGAACAGCGACCCCGAGTCAAGTGGTACGGTGCTTGGTGGCGCAGGTGGCAGGTGGTCTTCGAATGTCGACACGTTGGCCGCGCCACCGAACAAACACAGGGGGCTCCTAGGACGTTTGTGGAAGGTTCTGGAAGCGCATGTGGTTTTTGGCGCGAAACACCGTCGCGTGCTCGCTGCAAGCAAACCTGGCAACGTAGTGTCTATGCGGCACGTCCTTGCGCATAGGGCCGCTCGCACCGCTTGGGACGCGACTGGGTGTCGACCTTACGCGCGAAAGTATCTTGGACGCAGAGTCACGACCAGCAGCCCAAAGCGGCACTGGACAGCGCTCCATCGCTCTTGGCTCTTTGCACTCCAGGCGAGAGGTCGCGAGGCTTGGCTTCCCGCGGGTCCGTCGCGCAGGTTGCTGCCGCTCCAGCTGCCTCGGGAAGCTTAGCCTGTTATCTGGTGGTTGTTGATTGGTCCATTTTTTGACCAATCCCAGGGCTCGCTGCCTGAGCCAAAAATATCACTTCCAACAGCGTCATTTCGAGCATGGAGCTGACAGGCGACGAGAACAAGGCCGTAGGGTTCATGCAGACGAGAGTGGATGGCAACATGGCGGTGTAGTTCTGTGACGATCTGCGATTTGCCATTGCGCAGCTGGAGCCCGCGGGTCTCGAGAAGAAGTCGACGCTGGAAATCAAAAACCTCGCGGACGTCTATGCTGTCTTCGGCTACAACAGCGACGACATCATCGACCAGCGGGATCAAATCGTCATGTTCACTCGCATTCGCCAAGAGATGATGACGATTTTGCACCAGATGACGACCAAGGGCAGGTACACGAATGCCATTGTTATGCGGGACCGCCTCCGAACGATCAAGCGCGACTTCATCGCACTCCAACACACGTATGAAAAGGTAGCTCGAGCCAAGACGCATAGATGTACACCGTGACACAGCGTCGGCAGCAAGGCGAGACGGATCACTTCGCGGAGGCCGTTTTGCTCGTGCGAGACCAGCACGAGAAGAAGTGGGCCGCCAAGCAAAGGGATGTTGAGTCCGAGTGCCAATTGCGACGGCAAGAGCTGGCAAAAACACAGCAAATCCAAACGCGCCAGCTTGAAGACTACTTGGAGCGACTCCCCGACCCGCATTGCAAGTACTCACGCACGCTGCTCGACCTCAAAAACTCCGAGTACTACCTCTCCAAGCTGCAGTTCTTCGAGCAAGCCAAGAACGTCTACACGCGCGCGGATGCGATGGAAAAGATCGAGAAAGCCAAGTGCGCGCAGGTGTGCCCCTCGCTAAGGACCTCGGCGACGGTGCGACTAGGAGCACCACCGTGCCAAGCAAAAACAGCGAGACGACCTCCGAATCCAGCACGAAATCGAGCGTCGCCAGCTGGAGGAAGTTTTGACAGAGAAGAAGTACGGTTGCGCTCGCGCGCAAGACTGGGACACGAAGCGGTGCATTGACTTCCTACAATAAGAGGGCAGCCCGTTGTAGGGAAACGCAGCGGCTCAAGAGCCTCAAGCGCGACATGCAGCACTCGCACGTGCTCGAGTACCAGAAACCACCCGAGTTTACGACGCACCCGCTGAGCGCGCCGCGAGCTCACTATCGCGAGTCGTCGAGCTCGTACGGCGGCCAGCACTTTCTCGGGGCCGTTCGCGGCGCGCGATTACAAGTGCAGAGCCTCTGCGCCTTGCACGACGGCGAAGAGGGCGCCCCACCGCCGTCGGGCTCGGTACTTGTAATCCAATGGCCCTCTTTTCTCATGCTTTTGCCGGTAGATTGTTTATAATTAACAAGTGCGCAAATGGTCATTCTCGTGCATCTTCCTCGTCCTCTTCATTCTCTTCCGGTTCTGCATCTTCTATGCCTTCGCCTCCATCGTCGTTGTCGTCGTCTTCGCCGTCGGAGTGGTTGAAATTGGGCTTCTCGGCCTCAAAGTCGTCGTCGTCGTCCGACATTTGCTTGGCCAGTTCGCCCACGAGGGCCTCCTTGGCGAGGGCCTCGGCTTCGCGCCGTGCACGGTTGGCATTCCGGCGCGCCTCCTTGGCCGCCTTTTGCTCTGCTGCGATGCGCGCAGCTTCCTTCTCGTGGTACCCGATCTGCAGATCGAGCGCGCGGAGGTCGTCTCGTACGCGCAGTAGCGCCCGCATGTGCATTTCGGACGCCATGTCAACGCCGGACCAGTGAAGTCGCGCCTCTGCAGCCGCCTCTACCCGAGGCGGTAAGGAGCTTTGCATTTCCAGGTGACGCTACCGCCGAGCACACAGGGGGGCCAGTCGTCCTTGGCATATAAGTGAACCTGCCCATTGCCAATGTCAATCTCGATGGACCCCTCGCCGTAGATGCGATTGCACCGGAAGTTGCCTTTGTACTTGTGACCGAGGCTATCAGGGTTCTATGAGGCGCAACCATAGGGGTAGAGTCCACGGGCTCGTCTCGATGCCGGCGCCATGGCGAAGGTTTTGGAAGAAGTTCCCTTCGTACGTGGCGCCCGAAGGCAGTGTGAGCTTGCCCTTGCCGTCGCGAACGCCCTCTTTCCACATGCCTTCGTACTTGGTCCCGTCGGGGGCCTCCCACGTCCCGAGGCCGTGGTACTTGCCATCTCTCCAGTTTCCGCGGTACTTGCAGCCGTTGGGGTATTCCTACCACCGCCGTCAGCACCCACCCGTTGTTGCCGGCTCCACCGCCGTGCCCGGGCCGCACTGCTTGCTGTCTTTCCAGGCGCCAATGTACTTGCCGCCGTCCGCAAACGCGTACACGCCCACGGCTCCGCGCATCTCACCGTCCTTCCACCGGCCGTTGTAGTTGTAGTACTCGTGCTTGCCGTGGCTCTCGAGTTTTCCCGGCACTTGAGGCGCGAGGCCAGGTGGGGCCGGGGCCTTGGGAACCGCCGCGACGGCCAGTGGAACCACGCGGGGGTCGTCACTGTCGAGGCGGTCGGGGTGAACCACCGCTTCGGGGTCGTCCTGAGCCGACCCACGCGACCGCTGCAGAGGGTGTGTGACGTCGGTGTCTACTGTCGTTAAGTCCGTCCTGGGCATCGGAAACGAGCAGTCTCGAAACGCGCGCTGCACGACAGCTTGGTTCTACGTTGCGCTGTGGCTGTGGCAGGGCAAGGCGCCCGGTACCTTCACCCGCGGAGCCGCCTTCAGCGCCTGGATGCGTGCGACAAAGTCGGCGTGCGCGCGCACAACCGCTTCCGTTTCGCTCAGCGCGGCCTCGCGGGTGAGATACGCAGCCTCGAATTTCTCAAACAGTCGCTGGCCGTACTTGTTCAAGTGGAGCTTATCAGACTTGAGGAACCACGGCGCGTACTACGAACGTCCTTGAGAGCTCCGGCGACGCGGCAGGCGGTACCCGAGCGTGGCGTTCGGGAAGGCCAACGCGGCGCAACATCGAGTGGTAGAAGACACACCGCGGGTCGTCGTCTTTGTATTTCTGCCAGGTCTCAGTCGCTGCAGCGGGATGGCGCGTACCCGAATCCAGTTTGGTAGGTTCTTGCGCTCCTGGCGCATGAGCGAGTTGATGTCCTTCATGAGCTATAGACGGGTGAGATGGCAGCGGTAGGACGGTATCGAGCCTTGGTAAGTTCGTCATGGAGGAGCTCATCTGCCGCTTTGGCTCGAATGACATTCCAGTTGGGGTCTTCGGGGCGGCGTTGTTTGCGCGCACGCTTGGTCGCTTGAGCCTTGGCAGCCGCCACCGATTTGACATTTTTCTTGACGGTCGAGAGCGTCGCAAGCTGAGACGCTGCTTCCATCTCGGCTTCCTTCTTGAACGATCGCAGCTTCATCCGCGCAATGTCTGCAAGCAACACGAGTGGCTTGGTCGCGCGTCGTCGCTCTTCCTGCGACGCCTCCATCTTCGGTTTCAAAGTTATCGGGCGTTATGAATGCACTGGCGGGAAATGACGGCTGCCTCAATATCTCCGGGTTTCATGTCTTTCCGACAGCCAACCTCTGTCCCTCCAAGTTATGTGCTTGCATGGCGGCCCTTTTACTCGCTGGAAACTCCATTTCCACGGCATCTAGTCCACTCAATCGTGTCGTGCAGCGCTGTGTGATCGCAGAATCCGGCCGTATAAGAGGCAATGGGGTGTTCATTGTGGTTAACTGGAGAATACGTTATAAACTAGTGCGGAATCGACAGCTACGAAGGGCTCTAGAGTTCTCTCAGTGTTTTGAATACATTGTATCAACACGGTCAGTCGTCGTTATGCGCTGTTCGGAATTAGCATGGTTGGTACATCATCGAGAACGCTGTTTCCTATTCTACTGCAAATTCAAAAGTGCACATCGAGGAGATCTTTGCAGCAAATGATTGGCCAGCATTCAAGCGCTGTATCCGGTTCATCCGGATAAACAACAAATCCGAAAAAGCAATTTAGGACAAAAAATTGGTGAGTATTTTGTCCGAAAAATAAAAATAACATGACAGACCGGGTCGCCGACCGCCGCGTCGCTGCCAAGCTCGCGGACGCCTGCCGAGAGACAGCGGCGCAAGCCATCGCCGCGACTCTCGAGTCGGGTCAAGCATCAACTGTGTATCACAACCGCGGAAAATTTTCAAACCGAAAAGAGGTACGTTGATTGCTATGCAGCGTCAGTTCCAAGCAACCGGTAGGCTAAAGCCGCCAAGATTGCGGCTGCCAAGGCCAAGCGCGAGGCGAAGGAAGGCAAGGCGTAGTGAGACTGTGCGCCTATCCTCATAAACGAATCGTCTTGGTATGGTATTTATAGCTGCAGCGCACATAATCTTGCTCAGTCACTCTTCAGCCCACTGCGTAAATACCTTTCTCGATGCAACTACATTGGGTGCTGAGCGGCCTTGGCGTGGTGCGGGCCGTGACGTTCAATTTCATCAACGAGTGCGCTCACGAGATTCAAGTTTATGACAACACGGTAACTTGCCCGCTGGAACCGGGAGGTCACGGCTGCTCTGTGTCGATCAACGACACTTGGTCTGGCATGTTTCGACACGGAGCCGATCCGCAAGCAACACGTGAGCAAGGAACTGCTTTATGTGCATGACGCTGTCGTAGTTGCCGAGTTTTCTGTCGACCTCAGCATGAAGCGTGTCTGGTACGACGTCAGCATAGTCCCGCCGGGGGTATTTCGTTCTCTGAGTTGGGGCTGGAGTAACAAAAGGCGTAGTCGGAGTCATGCACTAACCTCGAAGAGTGCTTGCGTCGGACGAACACCACCGGCTTCAATGTTCCGCTCCTCATCAATCCTATCAACTACCAACACAACGTTGCCCCATACAACTGCCATTATCGCATCTGTTACGAGAACGGCTGCCCCGATGCGTACATGTTTCCCACCGATGACATCAAGACCATGAACTGCCCTCTGGATACCATGTTCGACGTGACCTTCTGCCCCGACCTGCCGCCGTGAAGCGACCCCCGAGTGCCCGCGTCGCTCGTAAAAATCTCATTTCGTGTCACTGCGGATTTCGCCGTATCCGGACGAAGAGTCCGGATGCGTCCGAATAAGAAGGGGCGTGGTTTTTGGAATAAAAATACCTGCGGAGGTATGGACCGGGGCATTAAAAGTGTTCACCATCACTCAATCGTCATCTATCGGCGGATTGTTAAGTATGGCGTCGCCAGTGTGGTTTTCGATCCCAGACGCCGACACGACGATTCGCCCGAGTAAGAAGCTCAAGACGATGGAGAGCCTGGAAGGAGACGCGGGCTTTATGGACAAGTACAGTCGCCAGATCGGCGCTTTTGGCCTCGAAACCATGGCCAAGGTCAGCGGCGCTGGTGGCTGCATAGCCTCACGTCGTGTGTAGCTCGTCAAACTCAAGGTCCTCATTGTGGGCATGCGGGGCGTTGGCATTGAGTGCGCGAAGAATCTTATTTTGGCAGGTCCCGGCGCTGTGACTGTTCATGATGGTGCGTACCCCGTGCTCGGGCCCTAATTGCTTATTTTTGATTGTGCAGATGGCCTCGCAGAGATCGCAGACCTTGGCGTCAACTTTTTCCTCACGGAAGACGACGTTGGCAAGCCCCGCGCAGCGACTGTGGCTCCTCGCGTATGACTGTGATCCTCCATGCTTTCGAGGCTCACGTGATCATATGTAGCTTGCCGAGCTGAACAAGATGGTAACGCTCAAGGTACACTCTGGCGAACTATCGGAAGCCGTCATTGCGCGCCACAATGTCGTGGTCTTTACGAACGCGAAGCGCTCGGATCTTGTGCGCTGGAACCACTTTTGCCGCGCACAGACTCCCGCGATTGGCTTCATCGCGTGCAACATTCCCGGCGCCTTTGGGTACGCCTTCACGGACTTCGGCCCGACGTTCACGACGCACGACGCGACGGGCGAAAACCCGATCACACGTATCATAACCGACATCACGAGCGACGCGGATGGCCTCGTGTCTCTTCTCGGCCCCGACGATGACGGCAAGATGCACGAGCTTCCGGACTCGGACCATGATGGGTGGGTCGAAATATCTGAGGTTGAAGGCATGGTCAACCTCGACGACCCGAGCCAGAGCATCAACACCATGGGCCCCTACCGTATTCAGTTCACGACCAAGAAGGTGCACCGCAACGGCAAGACCGTCGACGTCTTCGACCCATACCGCTTCAAGCTCGTGGGCGGCACGGCCCGCTTCTCACCCTACCTCGGTGGCGGCATGTTCACGCAAGTCAAGCAGCCCTTCACGACGGCATTCCGCTCCTTCGAGGAGGCACTCGTGTCGCCCGTGCACCCCGGCGAGTACGGCCTCATGTTCACGGACGGTGCCAAGTTCGGTACGCGTTTCCTCGGCTCACTCGCCCTAACGGCGAAATCGTAGGCCGCGCCGAGCAGCTGCACCGCGTTCTCTGGGGCCTCATGGAGTTTGAGGAGCGCCATGGCGAGGCCCCGTCCGTGTACGACGATGCAACGGCGGCAGAAGTGGTACGCAGTTCGCGCCTAAAGGCCTCTCGTAATGCGCCCGCGTAGCTCGAGTATGCCACGGCGGGACCGCCGGCGCTGGGCGACGTCACGCCGCTGCAAGTCGACGAGCTGGACGAGGCCCTCGTCAAGCAGCTGGCGCACGTGGCCGCGATCGAGTTGCACCCGCTCGCCGCCTTCTTCGGCGGAGTCGTTGCTCAGGAAATTGTCAAGTTCACGGGCAAGTTCACGCCGCTCAAGCAGTGGTTGCACCTGGACTTTGTCGAAGTGCTGCCGGCGACAATTCCCACCGACAACGCGCCCCAAGGCTCCCGCTACGACCATCTCATCCGCATGTTCGGCGCTGAGTTCCACACCAAGCTCGGTACGTACCACGGCCTCTTTGGTGCTGACGGCCCGTAGCCAACTCGCGTACGTTCCTCGTGGGCTGCGGCGCCCTCGGCTGCGAGTACCTCAAGAACTTTGCGATGGTGGGCCTCGCGTGCGGCCCCGACGGCCTCGTGACCGTCACGGACAACGACCGCATCGAAGTGAGCAACCTCAACCGCCAGTTTCTCTTCCGCGAGCACAACGTGGGGCAACCAAAGTCGGTGGCGGCCACGCAGGCCGTGCGGACCATGAACACGGCGCTGCGGGTCAAGACGCTAGAGCAACTCGTGGCGCCGACGACCGAGCATGTGTTTGACGACGCCTTCTGGACGGACCTCGACTTCGTCACGAATGCCCTCGACAACGTCAAGGCGCGGCTTTACGTCGACAGCAAATGTGTTTTCTACAAGAAGGCGCTTCTCGAGAGCGGCACGCTTGGCACCAAGTGCAACGTGCAGGTCCAACGCCCCGGCGCCCGCTCGGCTCACGGCGGTTAGGTGGTGCTGCCTTATAAGACGGCGAGCTATGCTGACGGGCCCAAGGATGCCGCGGACGACAACATCCCCATGTGCACTCTTCGCAACTTCCCGTCGCTCATTGAGCACTGCATCGAGTGGGCGCGTGCGCAGTTTGAAGACGTGTTCGTTGTGCCCTTTGGGGACGTGGCCAAGTTCGCTGCGGACCCGGCGGTGTATCTCGAAACGGTGCACAAGGCGACGCTCGGCCACCCGAACCCGAAGCAAGGCGCCTCTGCCATCTCGCACGAGCTCGAGCGGTGGGCGGCACCGGCAGCTGCGATGGCTCATGACGTAGCGTAGGGTGCGTGCGCTGCACAAGCTTGTGACAACGGCCGACGTGGACTTTGACGCGTGCATGGAGATGGCGCAGACGCTCTTCTGCTCGCTCTTCCGCGACCGCATTCTGCAGCTGATCCACAACTTCCCCGAGGACCACCAGACCAAGACAGGCGAGCGCTTCTGGTCGGGCGCCAAGCGCTTCCCGCAGGCAGCCACGGACCTCAACTTTGAAGACTTTCCGTTCCACCTCGACTTCGTGCGCTCGGCGGCCAACTTGTATGCCGTCAACTTTGGGCTGCAGCCGCTGCCCGAGACGGAGACGGTGCCGCCGCACTCGCTGCTGCGGGCACCGGCGACGTTCGCCGAGTTTGCGGTGGCCCACCCCTTGCCGGAGTGGCAGCCGTCGGCCGAGACGATCGCCGAGAACGACGAAGAGCTCAAGGCGCAACAGGAGGCCAAGGCCGGCAACGATGCCGAGGCCACGGAGCTGGCGGCGCTGCTGGCGGCCCTCGGGGCACTGTCGCCCGCGGCGCTCGAGCGCTGCCGCCGGCTGGTCCCGGCGGACTTTGAGAAGGACAACGACGCCAATTTCCACATCGACTTTATCGCGTCGGCGGCCAACCTGCGCGCGTGGAACTACCGCATCAAGCCGGTGTCGCGGCACAAGTGCAAGATGATCGCGGGCAAGATCATTCCGGCGATTGCGACGACCACGGCGTCCGTGACGGGCCTCGCCATGATCGAGCTGCTCAAGGTGGTGCAAGGCAAGAAGCTCGACCAGTTCAAGGACTCGAGCAACTCGCTTGGGCTCAACATGTACCTGCTGCAGGAGCCAGCCGAGCCCGAGAAGGCCAAGGACGAGTACGACATGATCGAGATGGCTGAAGTCAAGTGCAAGCCCGCGGGCTTCACCAAGTGGGACTCGACGCTCGTGACGGTCGACCGCGACATCACCATGGCGGCATTCCTGGAGGCGCTGCAGGCGGCCACAGGACTGCAGTGCAACCTGCTCTTCCACGCCGCCGCCGAGCTCGGTGACGCCGACCCCAAGTACGGTCCGGTCCGCGGCCTCATGCTCTACGACCGCAGTGCCTTCTCGGCCGCGCTCAAGGCACTCTACCAGGAGAAGCTGCAGACGCCGCTGCGCCAGTGGGTCGAGGAGCGCTACCAAGGGCTTGTCGACTGCTCGCGCCCGTTCGTCGAGTTCCAGACCTCGTGCGCGGACGCCGATGACGTTGTCTACAAGATCCCCACCGTGCTCTGCCGATTCCAGTAACATCAACACGCACCCTGCGCTGCCAAAGAGCCCACAATTGGAGTCATTAAGTGTGGAGGTTGCTGGAGAAAGCTGGGGTGCATTTTGGTTGGCCGCCAACGTCGCCAGTTTGGCGTGCCAACCATGGACTGCAGAACGCAGCGACTGGCACTTGACGCTGTGCTGGATCGAATCTGATGGACTGGTGCTGTGCTGGCCTTGCAGATCGTTGGATGGAAGGACGCGCCATTGACTTCGATTAGGCTAAATTTAGGTTGATGAGCGAGGGCGTCGTGGACCCCGAGCACCCTGCATGCCTCACGGTGCTCGCCCAGAGCGAGCTGGCACTGGGAGGTGCGGCCGCAGCCAAGACCGTTCGCAAGCTCGTGAACGAGCGCACGTCGACGCGGATGCAGGAGCGCGGTCACGCAGCCGCGGCAACGCCCCCACCGCGCATGGCTCTGCGCAAATACGCGCCAAGCTTCGTACTCGCGTGCCGGCGCCTCTTTGAGGGCTGCGAGCGTGACGCTGCGGGGGCATCGATCACAGTCGCCGAGTTGATGCGGCTGGCAACGCAGGACGCTTTTGCAGTCGACCCTCGCACCCTTGAGACGTGGCTGCAGCGGCCGCGAGTCTGCGACAGTCGCGTGGCCTTCGCCGAGTTCGTGGACGCTTGCTATGGCTTCTACGGCCCAGCGCTCGAGACGCGCGTCCGAGATTTGTCGCCGGCTGCTACCCGCGGCGACCACCCCTTCACGACGCTCTGCTCGCGAGACGCCGACGCCCGGCAGTTTTCCGCGGTCGACCACATCGCTCGCCGCAACCCCGTAGCCGCAACGTCCCGTCCGCCGCTGACCCCGGACGTAGATGAAGGCTCAGCGCGAGCACGATGCGCAGCGTCTCCTCGCCCGGTCTAAAAGTGAGCTATTGAAAGCCACTGGCGGGCCAGTTCTCCGAACCAGCGCGAGCGCGATCTGCTTGGCCAAAGACGTTCTGCGCTAGTCGCGACACCAGCGCTCATGGCCGATCGCGTAGGAGGAGGACGTGGCGCAGAAGCGCCGCAAGGTGCAGCAGCAGCGCGACGATGCTGTGCACACGCGGTACCCACGCTGCCGCCGGCCACTGCCCACGCGAGGAGCATAGGGAGGCGATGCAGGCCAAGCTCGCCATGGCACGGCACTTCGGCTCGAACGTGGGCATGGTGGCCCGACACATCCAAATCGGAGGTGGCTGTGTTGGATCTCCGAACGAGGTAACTGGACCGGCACGTAGAGATCGCCGAGCAGCGCCATCTGTATGCGCGCGAGAAGAAAGCGCACTTCGAGCACGCCAAACAAGAGAACGAGCAGGCGACCGCGCACCTGAGGACCTTCAACACCGTACGCCGAGGCACCGGGCGGGTCTCACCCCTCCGTAGCGCACCAAGCTGACCAAGATCGAGCACGCCATGAGTGCGCGCCACGACCTGCGAGACCAGATCGCTGCGACACACGAGAAGAAGGTGGGCTCGGGAATGCACAGGGCTGACTGACAGCCGCGGCGGCAGAAATACCGCGAGGAGCTCCTCCGGCGACACAAGGCGCTATTCAACCTTTCGGAGTCGACGTGCACGTTGCACCGCCGGCCACCCGAGCTTCTCGCGGCGCTGTCTCGCGCCCACACGGAGGCCGACGTGCGGCGGTTGGCTAAGATCGAGCAGCGCTTCTTCGAGCAAAATCTGAGCCAGCAACTGCGCGAGTATAAGCACGACAAGGAGCACGCTCTTAAGACACTGCCACACGCACCTGTGCCTGCGGCCATGGTGCACTTGGACCAGCAAGACGAGAGTCATGCGTGGGAAAACCCTGAGGCCCAGCTTACGGCCGCGATGGACGCTTTGCTGCAAGAATGGATCGCCGACCAGCGCGACCTGAGCTGCCTCGTACCGATGTCCAATACCCCGCCAGCTGCGCTGCGCTACTTCGGCAAGGCGCGCGACCTCCCCCCCAAGCCATTCCTGTCATCGACAGAACGGTTATGACGATAATCAGGAAGATTTTGAGGTGCATCATGATGACGCAGAACATCTCTTCGAAGCATTGTATCGCGCTGCACATGACCACAGCTTTATCCCCCATGAATAAAACCAAGGACGACGCATACTGGCACCTGTCGGCCAAGCGTAGGGTGCTGTCGTCGGCAGAGGTTGCGGTGCCATCCGCTGTGCTCGTCTTCGAAGCGTCGGCCGTTTTTATCTTGAGCATCGTCCACAAGCCCGGTGACTGTCGATTGGTGGAAAAAGTCGACGAAGGTCGCGGATTGGCTATAATTTGATTGTTCGAATGCATTTTGGCCAATCCAAGCACGATTAAATAGATACAGTGTTGATCACTGGCGGCTTTGAACAGCGCGGCATACAAAATCCGAGGTTATTTCATCGCCCCAAAAGCCGCGAAAGATCAAGAGCCCATTCGGAGACGGGCGACGATGGCGACGATGGACCAGTACGAGCACGTACGCGTCATCGGGAAGGGCAGCTTCGGCGTCGTTAGCAAGGTCATCCGTAAGGCTGATGGCAAGGTAGCTACGCCCCATGGCACACGCGAAGAGAGTGCTCGTAGGAGCTGGTATGGAAGGAGGTCGACTACAGCCAAATGAGCGAGAAAGAAAAGCAGTTCATCGTTACGGAGGTCAACATTCTTCGTGAGCTTCGCCATCCCCATATCGTCCGGTACCATGACCGCGTGATCGACAAGCAACAGTCCAAAATCTACATTGTAATGGAGAGCTGCGACGGCGGCGACCTTAGCCAGCTTATCAGACGCAAACGCCGCGAAGGGTACGTACAGCGGATAGTCGAACTTGTGTCTAACGAAAGTCATAGCTCTATGATTGAAGAAGCCTTCATCTGGCGGGTATTTTCCCACCTCTTCATGGCCCTGAAAGAGTGCCATCGCCACCGCGAAGGCAACGAGGTTCGACCGATCCTCCATCGTGACATCAAGCCAGGCAACATTTTCCTCGATTCTCAGGTACCGTTCTATTGATCTGCCAGTTGTGATGTATGGTGCATCCAGAACAACGCCAAGCTGGGCGACTTCGGGCTCGCAAAGGAACTTAGTAGCCAGTCGAAGCTAGCTCAGACAAACGTTGGAACGCCGTACTACATGAGTCCGGTACCAATGACTTCTTGGCTCCGTGTGCTTACCCCAATTTATCTAGGAAATGGTAAACGAGCAGACATACGACGAACGGTCCGATATCTGGGCTCTCGGTTGCTTGCTGTACGAAATGGCCACCCTGTCGTACGTCCCGTTCGCCGGCGACCATCGCCTCTTACACGACTTCTAGACCACCTTTTGATGCGACGAACCAACTTGCCCTCGCTAAGAAGATCAATGCCGGCAAATTTGCTCGTATCCCCGAGGTTTACTCCGAAGAACTCTTCCAACTCATTCGATCCATGCTTCACCGCCATGTACCTTAACTCTCGTCGTGGCATGCATTGAATCAAAGTAGCGAACACGTCGACCTCGGATCGAAGACATCGAGCGCATGCCCGGCATCAACCGGCGACTGGCCACGAACAAAACGTCAGCCACCGAAAGCACCTTGCAGGACTCGTACACCGCCGCCTTGTACCTCTTGAGTCCTAAAGCTGCTGGTTGTAGCTACGAAGCCAAGTTCAAGGAGCTGCTTGCGATTGAAGAAGAGCTGCGGCGAAAGGAAGCGCTGTTGCTCGTGCGTGAATGCCAAGTCAAAGGTGCTTTGGTCGTCCACATCCATTGCGTCCTACGCAGCCCATAGAGATCGAGGACAATCTTCTTCGACGGGAACAAGACATCAAGAAGCGCGAGCGCATGTACGCAACCAACCATTCGCGAAATGGAGCTGATGGTGCGTGCGACAGGATGGATTTGCTGTCGCGGACGTACTCGTCACCGAACAACTCGTCGTGTGGCAGTTCGGCGGAGCACAGCCCCGTGCGCAGCCGCGGCGACCGGCCAACGTCACCGCGCCGATCACCGCATCGTTACAACAATGATCTGGGCCTGCCGACACCACCCCGCAAGCAGTACTCGGACCCGACACTCAAGAGCACCCCGAGCCGGCACTTTCGCTTCGACGACTACTCGCCGACTAAAAACTCATCGCTGTACGACACAACGACGACAAGCACGTCTCGGTACTACACAACAGCTTCCACCCTTGACGAGTCACCGGTGAAGCGACCGCTGCGCGCGCTCGTAAGTTCCCGTTTACTGCCGGTGGTGTGACCCCGTACTGCGACTAGGACCGGTTTTACCACTCGTAGCTCTAGATTAGCCCGATAGCGTTATTGTATTCTACCCGTGCAACACGGTCTCGTTATGAACCCTCCTCAATGGACACGGATCTGAAGCAGCGACTCGACCTTGGTGCGGCAGATCGGGCAGGTGCTTCCGGGCTTCTTGAGCGCTTCGGAGCACTCCAGGCAAATGCACATGTGTCGGCAGGGTAGGATGGTCGTGTTGCGCGGTTCGCAGAGACAAATGATGCACTCGGCGCCTTCGACGACGTCGTCGGTTGCCGGCTTGTTCTCGGGAGCGTCGGCGGTGGACGGCTTGGGGGCCGCAGCAACAGACCCGTCCATGCCATAGATTTCCTGAAGTTCGTACGTCTGACCTTGAACCTGGACCTTTTGCTTGAGGACTTGCACCTTGAAGGTTGTTTCCGTGCCTTTAGTGACCTTGGGGAACGAAATGAACGTCGACTGCTTCTGCGGGGGCGCTGAGCCGTCTTGATCGACTTGGATCTCAACGACGAGTGGGAATGTCGTCGTAGCTGGCTGATGGGTTGTCTCAAGCAGCGGCCACGCGGCCAGGTCGAAGGGCGGTGAAGTGAAGGATTGTCCGAGGGCCGCAGGTAAGACTGCAATGGGGTCGGGATTTGGGTTGAGCTCGGGCTTTTGATTTAGGAAAACTGAGTTTCCGTCGTCGTCGATGGTTTCGAGGGCATTGAAGTAAAGCAGCACGTTGCAGCGCTTGGCGCTGTCGAATAAAAACTCGACGACGCACTCGCCGCTTGGCAGCGTCTTGAGCACAAGTGATTGCTTCTTCAAATTGACATCATTCCGTACAGTAGTGGTCTCCTGCATCTCGGGCGCCGCCTGAAGTGAACCCATGTGTGCTTGGATGAAGCCCATGTCAGCGCGCCCTCGGCTCATGTACAGTGCTTGCATCTGCGCCTGTGTGTAGACCACGGGCGGAGCGGACGGATTGCTTGTAGTTGGGTCACCATACAGCGGCGGTGGGTTGTTGCCATTGCGGCCGCCCGACCCCGCGTGGCGGAGTACGCTGCCCGAGACGCCCATCCCGACCGTTTTTTCCCTGCTTGGGAGGCCACGAGGTGGAATTTTATTGCATTCTATTTTTGGTTCCTGATTTAAAATACGTAGTTCAGTCCTCGCCTCCCCACTGCTGCCGCTACGGTCCGTGAAGACCCCAGCGGCTTTTTGCATCTTCTTGAACGGCCGCTGCCGTGCGGCGAAGTGCCCTCGGGCCTCGTGTCGCTCTGCTGATCATGCGCACCAGTCTGTAACCGGCATTACCGCAATTAAGAGATTTTTACCAGCAAATCACTGGCAAGGCCATTAGGTGCAAAATATCGGGCAGGGGCGACCAGCAACCCACCGAAGACCTCAGCGCCACCCTGGGCGTGCCAGCCCCTCCATGGACCTCTGTCTTCTCGCGCTCGGAGCTGCAGCGCGTTGGTTGCGCGTGGAGCGCCTGGTCGTTTCACATCAATGGCATTCAAGCAAAGTATTTTATTCTTTACAAAGATTAGGATAATATAATAATATTGACGAATTTTCCACCAATCAATGACCACAGCTTGGTTTGTAGCCTTACCTTTTAACCAATCACGGCGATGCATTTCCGTAAGATCGTCAGGCAGGTTGGTGGGCAGAAACAACACGAGCATGTGAAGCGTCCATCAGACAGCTTCAGTGCCAGCGATCGAGCGCAGTTGCCCACAGCTCTAGTAGGCGGCCATGCACTGTACACGCAGTCTGACACCAGCACCGTCTTTGTTGCACAACCAAGATCGTGTCCTTGCAGACCGTTGTGCATCTATGAGATGAGCGAATGCCTTGACTGAACGCCTCATGGCCCTCAAGGCTGCAAATTTCATGGGACACAGGAAGGATCGGGATACCTGTGATGCTGTGGGAGCTGATTTTGCGGCCAATTCGACCAGTTGCGCGTCCTGCAGCAATTGCTGGCAACTTATTGTCCCGCCCATGCTCGGAAATCTTGTCACTTAGCTTTTCTACGATGACTCCACGTCGCTCGTTCGTATTCGCCCTTGGGACACGAAATGGAACGCTGCACTCGCGTCTGGTTCCTATGAAGCTACTCGTCACGGGTCGCCATTGTCAGCTCTTCTGGTCAAGCTAACACGTACCGTTTGACACCGGGAAGCTCGACAGCCCAGGCCTGGCAACCGCATTTCGTGCCCCTTTAATTCACGTCTGTTCAAACTCTGCCAAAGTGCATGCCACCTCCATGACGTTGCTTTGGCGGGTGCAGACACGCGCCGTCGGCAATCGTGCCACGTAGGCGGATCGCACCATTAACAGCCACGATGATGCTCAACGACAAAGACCCAGCCCAATGGCCCCAACCGAGGACAAAATCGATATCGGACAAAGTTTGGCGCGCAGCTGCCATAGAAGTAGCCTTGGCATCATAAGACGCGAGCAATGGCGTGAGTAGCGATTCACCACAGGTCCAAAAGTAGCTGCTGCGCACCCTGCATCACCGTCCGCGCTCGCCGCGTCGTTCCCGCCGCCGTGGCTTGTTCGCCGCCACGAACCGCGGCTGTCGCTGCCGGCTGTGGCTCGCGACCGCGCAAACAGCGCTGGCAACGGACTGCCGGGTCAATGAACGTTCCACGGACGAACTTCAATTTCCCTCACGAAAAGGAACGTAGTTCGAAGCGTGATGGAGGTCACCGCTCCAGGTGCAAACCGAATTTCGAAGAAGCATCGGACGGATCCAAAACACAACGTGCGGTTGCCACGGCTCCTACGGTATGTCGGTGGCGATGGAGGCCAATGCGTGTGTACGACGAGGCAAACCCGGTGCTTGACAAAGACGACGTCCAAGATGTGGCGCGTGCAGCTGCCACGGCTGCAACGGCATGCCGCAAGCACTTGTTCGCCCTATAACATTCGAGAGTTAGATCCGCTATATCATCGTGTACCAAGCCAGACAGGCGGCCTTGTAGGGTCTTGCGCCATGCTTCGACGAACACACTGGATTGCGACGTCGCAAGCACAAAGTCGCACGGTTCGAAGGCACCGACGAATGGATTCGGACGCTGCCATGGCGCCCTCCCCGCGGCCGGCGATTTGAAGCCCATCGAGCGCATGCGCTCACAATCCGGGTGAACTGCCATCACGGTGCACCTGCGACTTGCCAACGGGCACCGCATCGATGCATCAAGCCCGAAGCTTCCACCGCGACAAAGTAGCTTTTCGACAAACCCTAACCTTCCCGTACTAATTTCCTAAAATCACACTTCTTCACGCTGATTGGCCGGTGGTTGGGCGGAATAATTCGGTAGGAAGGTCGCCCATCGCGAAGGGTGGGAGGTCAACGATTCCGGTGCGCCGCCATCGTTGAGGCCGTCGCCAGCTGCGGCGGCGACACGGAGCCAAGCTGGTGGTGAGGAAGCAGCGTTAAATGCAACTTGATTGGGGCTTCGTCCGAATAAACTATGAACTAACTACAGGAACTCGACGTGGTCAATAAATAAGGTGGCGGCGTCGCGCGGGGTCTTCAATCGATCCGCGGGCGGCGGGGTGACGCTTAGTGCACGACGACGACACGAGTCCCGTGCTTGGGGTTCATGCCGAAGTACGTGGCCTGCTGTGACCGCGTCGAACTCGGGCGCGTTGGTGTCTTGGCGAAGCGATTGTCACTCCGTTGCGACGAGAGACTCGACATGGTGGTGCTGGAAGGAGACGACCCGCACGGCGACTGCATCGGCGACCGCAGATTGCTGAAGCGGGCTTTAAGGCCGCTCTGGACGCTGCCGCGCTCGCTAGCGCTGGCACTCGGGCGGTACTTGGTGGTGTCGCAACACATGATGCACACGTCGAGCTTGGTGGCGCCCTGCTTGTCGAGGGTCGCGTTGCGCTCCTGCGTGCACTTTGAGCAGACGACGACGCCGCACTTGCGGCAGTGGATCTTGCGGGACAAGAGGTGGAACGCCTTGCGGCACACATAGCAGGAGGCGACTGACGCCTTGGGCACCAGATCCAGGTCGCCGAGGAAGCCCTCCGCATTCATGCGGCGGTCGTGGAGGATGTCGTGAAGCACATGGAGGTTGCTCACGTGGCGCTTGATGTTCATGCACTGCGTCCACGCGGGCATGTTGCTCTTGGGATCCATGCACATGACGGCGACGACGTCGATGCAGCCGGGCGTCGCCGATTCCGTGAAGAGGTGGCCCGAGCCGTAGATGGAGCCGCGGACGTAGCCGCCGTGCGGCAGCTCGAGGGACGGGTACGCGGGTGACGCAAAGGACTGCAGGCTGCGGGCCCAGCCGCGGCGACCGGTGCTGCTCACGAACTCGTCCTGCGCTTGAAGCAGCGTGAAGTCGCGCGGGCGGAAGAGCGCCGACGGTGACATGCTGTAGGCCTGCCAGAGTAGCTGCACCGAGTGCATGGGGTTGTACTCGGTCGGTGCCTCGAGCGTCTTGAGCACCTGCATGTCGAGCAGATGTGGGTGAAGCTGCTTGTGCAGAGTCTTCATTTCCGCCTAAAACACCGTGAGCTTTCTTGCACCTCTGCAAAAATACGCACCGAGTCATTCATGTTGCCATGGAAGAGGTCCACGATCTCTTCAAGCGTGCCGCTCACTTGCGTCACGGCGCAGTACATGATGGGCTCGTTAGCCGCCGGCGCCTTTTGGAACATGTTGGACCACTTGGAGGCAAGCTTCTTCGCCCGACGAACCCGGTAGACAGACACGTTGGCCTCGTCGGACTCGAGCTCCCACGTGTACCGAGAGCCCTCGCGCGTCGACAGCTCGAGGAGATTGGCGAGGCATTTGCGCGAGCTTTTGAGGAGCAGCGCGGTTTCCTCCTGGCCAAGGCGCTTGTTGCTGCGGAAGGACGGGCCCATCTCGTCGCGAAAATGAAAATGGCTACGAACCCAATGCGCCTGCCGAGCACCAGCTGGCGGAGCTGGAGCCGGACAGCCCACCACGTCGCCCGCTGTCGCAGGGGCGGCCAAAAGGACAAACCCACTTGGGTAAACTCGAAAACTGCGACAAAGCCCCATACAAAAACCAAGTCACCGGCGTCAAGCACACGCGCCGTCGACGCGGTGGCACCACATGTCCTGCAGCGACGTATGGCGCAATTCAAGTGCACTTTGCACTTTGTCTTGGTTTGAGTATGGCCCGCGACCGACGACCACCTGGGTCGGGAGCAGGAGGTGCGGCGGTCATAAACATGCTGGAGATCCCACGATGCAAGGGCCCAGAGCCGCGCCAGCAGACACCCAAGAGCCCCGCAGGAAGAAGCAGGCGTCGATGGGTACGTGCTGTCGCATCGTTCGAGTCTTTTCCATCGACGTTAAGCTTTTGTCCTAGGACAAATCGCATCCCTCGTATACTACCCAAAACCTGAAGTGGCTGGCGCCAGCGATCATTCGAAGGATGCTTGCGGCCGTGATGATTGTCGTTGGCCTGAGGCGGCGTTGGGTGCCCAGCACCATGATTGCAACGTGCGATTTGGATGCGGGACTTGAGCTTTTCTGGTCACCTGTCTGGCCTTGGCGCCCATATCGAAAGAGTGCCAGCGTTCCGAGGCGAGATGGCTTCAACAAAGCCGGGGTGGTCTTCTGCCGAAGGCGCGGTCTCGGAGATCGTCGCCCGAGAAGGCGCTCCCGGGATTTCGCCTCGGAGATGCGTTGGGAGATCCTGCCGGCCGCTGCTTGGATGCGATCATTTGCGGTCGCTGGCGTGCCGCCCGAGCTACTTTTGCCAACATTCCAGTCGGATTCAACCGTCGGAATGCCCGCGTAACCGGATACTCGCAGTGGCAGGCGGCAGCTTTCTGAACCAACCCGCGCCACCGGCCTTTTCGGAGCCGACTCCCTTGGTGCAGCCGGGCCAATCTGAAGCGTACAGTACTCGCCCAATGTCGCTGGAGAGCGTCAGCGCAGCGAGGCGGCCTTGAGCACCATCCACCACCATGAAAGTCCGGCCCAAATGTTTCGTAACTCGTTTCGGGGGTCCATCCGTAGTTCGAAACCTCTTGACCTATCGCAACTAACGGACAATCCTTTTAGCACAACAGAGGGATCGGAGCAGACTTGGTCTAGTCGCACCCCAGTTGGCTCCTGCATTGATTAGGGGACGTTGATGGTCGCACGAAATCTGGTGCTTTTGCTCGTTCCGTCGCGAACGATTGTCTGTAGTTGGATGTGGCCAGGGAGTGGGGTGAGAGAACAGTGCGCGTCAAAATGAAACGCGGTGGACCTTCACAAGGAGCTGAACCGTGCCGAACCTTCATATCTATCTAACCGCATTGTATTCACATAGTCTACGCAGTAGGAGGCATACATGAGCCGCGGTGCAGAAGCACCGTGGCGATTCCCTCTGGACTCCTACGGGGCTAGTCAACGCACCATAGCGATCAAGTAAATTGATGTTTAACGTCACTCATATTTGTGTGGCTTTGGAACTAAAGCAAATGCCTTGAAAAGAATACGTGCCATAGCTTTTGCGCCTTCGACGCGGGCCACGCTGGACGCGCGTTGCTGAGCAAGTGACGTAAGACCACGACGGCGAGCGATGTGTCGGAAACGGCGTAAAGGAACATGAGATGGCGGGAAAGCTTTTTCATCGACAGGTGCATCGCGAAGTGGCTCGTTGACCGTTGGCAGAGGTGGCCGAAGTGCAATTGGGTGTGGAGGCACGGCCTGGGTAGAAGGGCGCAATGGCGCCGCTTGGACTGGAGCTACTGATTCAGCAGGGGAAGAAGGTGAACGTAGCGCTGGCTCGGGAGGTGCACCTGGCGGAAGTGTTGCCGAAGGCGGCGGCGGTAACGCTAGACCAGGCGCTGAGGGCATCAGAGAGGCACGAGGTGACTGTGTCGGTGTTGGAACCGGTGCCACAGGCGCAGGAAGCGGCGGCTGTGCTGGAACCGGTGCCACAGCTTCAGGAGGCGGTGGTGGTACTGGAACCGGTGCCACAGCTTCAGGAGGCGGTGGTGGTACTGGATCCGGTGCCACAGCTTCAGGAGGCGGTGGTGGTGCTGGAACAGGAGCCACAAGCGCCAATGGGACGAGAGGTGGCGGTGGCGGTGGCGTTGCTGGGGCTGGTTCCACTGGCTCAGCTGGAGTGGAAGGACATTGTGATGACAGATCCTTTAGAGGACCATCTGCAGCTCGGGTAACTGCGACTATTCGGCGCCATAGATCGGCCATTCGCCGCCGCCGAATCTTCCTTGCGATTTTGTAGTAGTAAATGCTGCACTCTTGGCGGGAGCGCTTGGGGCGCTCTGCAAATGCGGCAGCCAAGTCGCGTGTGATGTTGAACCAGTTGTTGTTGATGCCGGGGCGATGGTAGCGCTTGATGGTGAGAAGGAGTTCGCGCTCCTCGTCCCCGAGCCATCCATCAGGGGTGTTGTGGTTGATATCTGCGATCTCTTCCAGGCAGTCGTCGAGGGTGACCTCCATGTCGCCAAAGTGCCAATACCAAAAGTGCTCTTCCCGTCCAACGGTGTGAAGTGGTCGTTTATGAGACACGGTGCCAGCGCCATTGCGCGACTGCTAACGATCTTCTACAGTAGCTATAGTGGTTTGGATTACAAGGAGATCAACGTCCAAACCCTTGGTCGACTTCGAGGGGTCTTGCGCAAGGAGTAAAGCCGTAATTCATGGACGAGACATAGCAACGACAGCCGTCATTTCGCCTTGTTTAAGTGCGCAACAACGCCGTCGGTGTGCTTGCTGGCCGAAGCACTGAAACAAAGAAACAACGGTGCGAAGGCAAAGCGGGACGCGGGGCAACGGGGTTCTGTCAGCACCCAGTTCGGCTCGGTGAGAAGGAACATCTGTGGCAGCATGACGAGTCAACGCCACAGTTCGTGGGCCATTGAGGAGGAGGTGGTGCTTTTCAAAGAGGCGATGCGCAGCGCACAGTTTGACTGGGATGCGATCGCCGTCAAAATGCGCACGGCCTTCCCCACCGCCGAGCGCAAAACTCCTCGCGAATACGAGACGCGCTTTAAGCAGATCCAGATGCTCCAGCGCCCCCAAGAGCGAGGGTTAGGCGCTGCGAACCAACATGTCCAGCAGCAGTGCCATTGCTTGTGTGCTCCGGAGCTCATCGACTTGACGACTGGTGATGCAGCGGACACGAAGCCCACGATTTCTCCCCCGAGGCCACTTGCCTCCGAGCTCATCGACTTGACGTCGGAAGACGACGCAGGCAAGGAGCCTGAGAAGGATGAAGCAACGGTTCGAGCTGTGTGGCGTGCGCGGGCCGACATCCTAAGCGCTGCACTGGAGTACAAGGCCATCCGCGCCGACTTGCTTGCCAAGGGCGTGCCCCAGTCCGACATCGACAGAGCCATCCCCCCAGATGAGTGTCCGGCGCTGACCTAACCAGCTCCCTGCAGGCAAACACGAGCATCTCTTGGCTATCGACCCCACTTGCGACGGTACCCACATGGGAAAATCGAGGCATTGCACCAAGGCATGTTTTAGCGGCGGTGGCTGTTGCAGTCGGGCATCTCCCACGGTATTATGCAGTAGTAGGGCATCATGAACAAATCAGACACAGATGCTGTAGAAGGGTAGGCTTGGTCTCTGCAGGCTGTGCAACACTTGAGCTCTACCCGCTGTTGCCAGGACCAGGAAGGCTCAGGAATATAGATAGCTCGTTCGGGACGCCGAACGATGAACTCAGTGAATGAACACCCACAAGCGCCATTCAGATTACCGAGAACTTATTGTGCGGCGTCGGTAGACTTGAGGTACTTTTTGGGCGGCTGGAGGCGACTGCCGCCCACGAGGTCGGGTAGCTCGAGAGCTTCGAGTTTGCGCTTTGGCGACCCGAGCT
The DNA here is from genome assembly GCA_002081595.1 of Achlya hypogyna. NCBI lineage: Eukaryota > Oomycota > Saprolegniomycetes > Saprolegniales > Achlyaceae > Achlya > Achlya hypogyna. The sequence continues at coordinate 95,666 of JNBR01000100.1, read as the reverse complement.
CCTCCGGCAGCGATGGGTCCGGTACCGCGGGGACCAGGAACACCGGAAACGGCGGCTCTAGCTGCCGCTTCCGCGGTGTCGCACCGGTCGACACGTCGGCTGCGACGCTCGCGACAAACTCGGCCGTCGCTGCGTCATGCCGAGAGACCTTATCCACAACGGCACTCGTGTGGGCAGCGCTTGCTGAGGCTAAAGTGTTGACCTACAGGACCTCAGCACCGTGCAAGGAGCCGCTGGAGGGAGCGTACGCTGCCGCGCCACGACTGGCATGCGCCCTGCACGGCTTTGGCCGAGCTCTCGTGCACTGCAACGAAGCTCGTCTGCCCCCCCTCGACACGCTGGAACTCGGACGCGACCCAGTCGGTCGCTGCGTTGAACCGATCCGCCTGCGCGCGGGATTGAGACGCCAGCAGGCTCTCTGCTGCCGATGCATTTGCCGTCGCTTGCGCCGCCAGCGACGAATGAAGTTGCGCCACAGACGACGCATGGCTCTCCACAGCATCCGTCGAGCCGGACGCCAAGTCTTTGTGCACCTACCGGTGCATGAGTCTAGAGCCAGCGGGTGATGGTAGACCTGGGTGAAACCTCTCACATGATCGTCTGTTGTGCCGAGTTGTGCTGCCAACCGGCTGGCCTGGTCCATTGTCGATGTTTGTACAGCTGCCACGTCGCGAGTGATATCATCCAGCACACGGTCGAAGCCTACGCACGCTATGAGTTGGCACCTCATACGCCAAACGAACGATTCTTGGCTGCGGTGGCTTGATTCTCGAGCGCATCAGACTGCCCCGATAACGAGCTCAAGACGGATTGTAAGCAGTTGTCGAGCTGCGCTTTGAGCGACATCTGGATGTCCATCACATGCTGCCGCATGGTCTCCTGGGTCGAGTGCAACACGCCCACAGAGTGACTTGCGTCTGCTGACAGCATTGTCGCCTCCTCGCGAAAGGTAGCTGCCAGCTTTGACTGGAGCGAATCCAGCATGCGTTTGTGTTCTGTGGCGTAGGCCTGCATGCCTGTACGCATGGCGTTGCATTCAGCCGCGATTTGACTGGTCACCGCCGACACCTAACTCTAAATCAGGTACCCAGACGATCGCACCGACGCCTACCGAGTGCCAACTGGAGCTCACGAGGGTGTTAAGTTGAGACGTGAGCTCTTCAGTGAGCGGCTCGAGCTCGCCCAAAGAAGATAACCAGGCCTGTAGCTGGACTTCTTGCGCGGCTCGCTGTTTATCGTGCTCAGCGTGGACGCTGTCGTTGCCCGCCTCGACCTTGGCCAAAACGCCCTGGACGAGGCCAGCGACATCTTTTCGCACCGCCGAGAACTTGGTCGCAACATCGCCGAGCGACGTTTCGTACTTCTCCGAGACTTTGCGGATGTGGTCTTCGAGCGCTGCCATCCGCCGTGCTTGCTCGTCTTGGAACGTCTGCAAAGCGGTCGATGTCTCGGTGCACTGGGTCGACGCGCGGTCAGCATATGCATGCGCAGCTTCGTAGTTTTTGGCCAGCAGAGAATCCTTCCGAGCTACCGCGCACCGTGAGCAAAGAGTGAATGTGCATTTGTTGATACCCATTGCCAGCTGCAGGGTGGCGATCTCCTTGAGGCGCTGCTGGTATAGCTTCGTGGCCGCCTGGGCCTGGCTCTGGAGCTCGTTCGTGTTGGCTTCGGACGCTCGTAATGCGGCTTGGGTGCGGGTGAGCAGTTGCTCCGTGGTATTGAGTGACTCCTCCGTCGCCGCAAGGGTTTCGGTGGTTGACGCGAGCTCACTCTATTCCAGATTGAGGGCAACAGAGGAGATGTTGCAGACCTGGCACTCAGTAAGTTTCGTTTCGAGCTCGGAGATCTCGGTCTTGGCCGACTCGAGAGCTTCCTCAACCTCTGCGACGAACGTCGTCTTGATGTCGAGCTCGTCCTCGAGCTCGGCAAGCTTGGACGAGAACCACGCGAGGCGGTCTTGCATTTCGGCGTACTGCGCAGGCGGGAGGAAGATGCCGTCCTTGGCCCGTGCGGCCAAGAGCTGACTTCGGAGGGCGTCGATTTCGAGACCGTACTCCTTGATGAGCACGTGTTTGGTCGTCCGCTGGTTAGCCTCGGGCTTGTTCTTAATGCTCTTGGCTCTGTGAGCGTAGTCGAGAGTGCTCATGGTCTCGTCGATGCAGTCGCCCGCTACGTTTCTTCAATCAGATGATTCAAACGGGGCATATTTCAATACCAGGGCCAAGCGTTGCGATGACTGTCGTCATGGCACGCCCACCGAGAGACTCTTGCAGCAATCGTGTGAGTTTCGAGTCGCGGTAGGGCACGTGCGGGTGCTTGTCGACCAGCGCCGTTATGACGCGGCCAAGAGTCAGAAGACTTTGGTTGATGTTGCCAGCCTCGCGAGCTCGGACGTTGCGAGCACCAGACCGGCCAATGCATTCGGAGCCTGCGAGGTCGACGAGGTTCAGCGTACCACTGCGGATCATTTCTTCGCCTGGAATGTTGCTTTCCTTGCTGTGGATGCGGATCGTGAAGATGCAGTGGGAGCGGCTCGATTGCTCGTTGAGGAGAGTTTCAGCAGTGATGCGATTCTTTGAACCGATCTCGAGAAGCTCAAATACATGTGCTGCTGTGAGTGTAGTCACTTCTTCGAGGTTTTGACAGTAGACGCCACCGCGTTTGGCGTCCTCCATTAGGCGAAGTGGCTTATCCTTCTTGTTTTCGCCAAGAAGGTCTTTGAGCTCTTCGTTGTAGAGCTGCAAGAACGAGACGCGCACCGAGTACTCGCTCTTTGTGGCTTGAAGTTTGTCAAAGATGTAGTTGACGCTTCGAGGAATGATACCCGCGTTCTCGTCATGGGGGCTGAGCTTGCCTTGAATCGTGTGCGTCTTGCCCGTACCCGTCTGGCCGTATGCAAACACAGTGCAATTGAAGCCCGCGAGCGCTTCGTCCACGACACTTTGCACGACGCCTTTGAATACATCCTTCTGCGACGCATACTGCCCGAAGACGCGGTCGAACGTGTATGTCTTCTTGCGCACCGTCACCTGGTGCTCCTTGGGAGCTACTGCCACCACGGACGGCCGTGCTGCTGCCTTCTCCTTGGCCGAGAGAGGCCGGACGCGGACCGCGACTCGGACGCTCTTCTCCATCTTTGAATTCAAAAATGAATTTATTGCGCCGGATGTTGTCCGGATACGAGATTTGAAATGCAGCCAATCCGTGCCAACGAGCCAAAGGCGGCGGCCACAATGCTGGTAAAGGGCATGCGGGCGAGAGCACGATCGGACAACCCGTCAGGGATTGCGACGACCCCGAGGAGGCGCAAGCACCATGCAATGGGCTATGATCCTGGGTGGCGTAGATCGGCGACGATGCTACGGACCTGATATGTAGTAGCGCACGTGTCTTCCGCGTCATCAGCTCCTGCAATCTTGAAAACTAGCAAGCGCCCACCTTAAACTGTTTGCTATCCACGTGCAAAGCACGACGGCTACCTTATACGCATGTGCATTGCGCCATGCCCGAGCCCGGTATACGCAACGCAAAACTCTCGTAAGACTGATTTGAGTGGACACGACCGTGGGACACCTGTATCCCGTCCATAACACCGACAAGGCGGGATCGATGACGCCTCTGTGAGCGGCCCCCGACGCCTTCAGCGTGGCGAAGCCCAGTCGGCACGACCGGCGCCCAACGTGCGGCCCGCAGCCGCCGTGCAAAGGGTGCGCTGGGTCCTCGCCACGGGCACAACATTTCCACCAATCCCACGCGCCCATCGGCAACGACGAAAGGTGATTGGCCAGGTGGTGGCTCAGTTTCTAAAATGACGATCCTGACAGCTTGGTACTTGGACGTCGGCGCATGGGCACCGACGGGAGATGAATGGGACGAGCTCCTTGGCTACCTGCTGCCCGAGGACAAGGAAAGGGTACGCAATGCGGCCGAGGCCGACGCGCCTTACTTGTCTGCAGATCCTGCGCTTCCGCTTCGACAAAGACCGCAAGTTCGCGCTGTGCAGCCGCCTCCTTCAGTTCCGGCTGGTGCACGAAAGTTTCCACACACCGTACTGGACCATTAATCTGGCGCGCACGCAGCACGTACGACGGCGGTCGGTGCCTGGCTTGAGACCTCTGTAGGGCAAACCCTTCTGGCCCGACTGCCCCAACCCCCACTGGAACTACAACGTCTCGCACCAAGGCGCGGTGGTCGCGATCGCGGCGGCCGACAACGTGCGCATCGGCATCGACGTCGTATGCGTCACGGAGAAGCCGGTGAAGCAGCCCCTCGACCGCTTCTTCGCCAACTTTGAGCTGTGCTTCGGCGCGCGCGAGTGGCGCCAGATCCACGCGGCGGACGACGCGCTCGTGTGCTTCTACCAGCTTTGGAGTCTCAAGGAAGCCTACGTCAAGGCGCTCGGCCTCGGCGTCGGCTTCGACTTGCTCCGGGCACAGTTTGAGGTCCGCCACGGGCTCATCCAGCTGTACGTCGACGACCAGCCGAGCATGACGTGGCAGTTTCACACGACACAGCTTGACGCGGCGCACTGGGCGTCCATCGCCATCGAGGTCCCGCGCCCCGCAGCGCTGCCCGTCGTCGCATGGCGGGAGCTCCGTATCAAGGACCTCGTTCGCTGAAGCCCCCCGAACGGCCATCGGTAACCGTACGTCGGTGTATAAGCGAACTTCCTTGTGCTCCCTAACTATTGCGGCAACGCAGGTTTATGTCATTGACACGGGCGCTGACGTGCGCTCGTCACGGACTGCGGACGGACCACCCGCGTCACGTCACGGTTGGCGGCTCCAACTCCCCGCCACGAAAGTTCCTGTGGCTTTGCTGGAACAGCGCTGCCTGGCGCTTCATGGCCATAGGTTCCGCAAAGAGGCGGTCGCCGTGGAGAATGACATTTTGTGCAAGGGTGTATTAGGGGGTATTTGGTAGCAAAAAACATTTAAAACTGCGACTCAGTGACGCCGCTCGACATGGTGTTGGTCGACGAGAGGCCGCCCGTGATCGTGTTCTGCATGGCGTCAATGAGCTCCGTGCCCGACCAGCCCTGGTGCTTGAGGGTCTCGACGCCTTCGTTGCGCTCGGCGCGCTGCACGCCCTCGACGTACGCGAGCATCTTGCGGGTGCCGTAGTCGCGGGCAAAGCGCGTGATGCCGAGCGAGTCACTGTGGAAACCCGCGAGCGTGATGAACTGCCACGTGTAGCCCATGGCGCCGAGGTCGTCGATAAACGTGCGGATCTCAGCGTCCGACATGCCGGCCGCGTCCCAGTTGAAGGACGGCGACAGGTTGTACGCGAGCATCTGGTGCGGGTGCTGCGAGTGCACGCCCGACGCGAAGGTGCGCGCGAGCGGCAGGCCGGGCACCGTCGTCTCCATCCAGATCAGATCGCAGTACGGCGCATAGGCACGGGCGCGCGAAATGCAGAACTGCACACCGCCCTGAACGCGGTAGTAGCCCTCAACCGTGCGGGCCTTCTCCCAGCAGAAGCTTACGTTCGCGTTGTGCGATGCGGCAAACTTCTTCAAGCCCTCGAGGCCGACGATAGCACCCGAATCGAGGCCCTTATCGAGGGCGGCGAGCGCCGAGGCGTTGCCCGCAAGCGCCTTGCGAAGCGCCTCGGGGTATGTCGACACGCCGGCGAGCTTGTCCCAGCTCTCAGCGCGGCCGTGGCGGGCAGCCTCCGAGTACGACTCGACGTTGAGGTTAGTGGCGCCAAGGATGAAGGCGTGGTCGCGCGGGTCCGAGTTGTTGTCGAGGAGCGTGGCGGCCTCGGCGTCCGTGCGCGCGACAATCACGAGCGGCACCTGGAGAATGTCGGCCTGGAGACGAGCCGCAATCAAACGCGTGATGTGCTCCTGCGTCGTGACAAGCACCTTGCCGCCCATGTGGCCGCACTTCTTCGTGCCGGGCTTCTGGTCCTCGAGATGGATGCCAGCCGCACCGCGCTCAATGAACATCTTGACGAGCTTCATGCAAGCAGTGAGACCGCCGTGGCCAGTGTCGGCGTCAGCAATGATCGGGCGAAGGTAGTCCACGGGCTCCGAGGCTGCACGCTGGGCAGGCGTCATGCGGCGGCGAGCTTCAAACTGCTTGCGGTCGTGGAAGCACTGCGCGCGGAAAAGCTGGTCGACCTTGTTGGGCACCGTGTCCATGGGGTAATCGGCGACATCCGGGCCAGGCTCGTTCGACGTCGACGCCGTTGACGACGACTGCCACCCACTCACGTACACCGACGTGAGGTGCTTGGCCATCTGCACGACCTGGATCGTGTCAAGTGCGCCAAACGTATGGCTGCACTTGCCCTCCGCCTGCAGCTTACGAAGCATGGTGTAGAGCTTCGTCGCCTGCTGCGTCGACGCATACGCCGTCTCAAACGTGCCCTGGAGCTTCACAACGTCTTCGGCGGTGTACGGGCGCGTCGTGTGGTTGAAGCGCGCCTGGGCAATGAAGGCCGCCATGGCCTTGACGCGGGCCTGGTACACGGTCTCTTCGTCGACGGGCGACGTAATGTGGCTACCGATGCGGTCGAGGCGCGAGTGGGCGTTCGGGCTCATGCTGCGTGTGCTCGGCTGAGGAAGATGGCGAATGAGCCCTTCCGCGGACTCGACACTGGACCTCTATCTTTTGATACGGCAACCGCCCCCTCTCCGCCGACCAATCGGAATCGCGCCCGACGGCTGCAGCCAATGGGCGCAGCTCCCGGGTTGAAACAGGCCGTCGTCACCGCGTCAAGTTGAAGTATTTCGATCAATCACACGCCCCGCGATCTTTGGGCGCTGCAACGCCGGCGGTCTGCGAGAGCTGATAAGCGTTGACTCAACTTCGGGAGCGTTGACTCGACGGATTCTTTTTCCGTCCACGGAATTCGAGCCGCGCGGAACAGTCGGGTGGAGCTGCCGCGAGGAGGTGGCTGGCTGGCGACGGCCTCGGGCGAGGCACGCATGGGTGGTGATGGGCATCGGTCGGCCACGAAACGCCATTGGAAACGGCTGCATGGGGAAGCGCTGGCGACGACCAGCGACGGCGGTTGTGTGCTATGTGTTGCAAGCGACGCGCGCCCAGCAGCTTGTCAACCCACAGGTGGGAAGATGAACGGAGTGTACCCGCGCAGGGATTGATTTGGGCTAGGCGACAAACCAGGTGTTTGGCGCGATCTGGCTGCAAGGTGTCAAGATCACGGCGGACGCACTCGTCGGGTCGTGTTTCGATGGGTACGGACTCCAGGGGTGCGCGAACGCGAACACCACGTCTATGCACTACGGCATCTCCAATCAATTTGTCCCCGGCAAGTCGTACTGCCTGCAGTGTTGCAGCAATCCGACGCCACTGGGGTGCGCTCGATCCGCACGATTCCAAATGCGCATCCCCGCGGTGTAGGAACGACGAGACATGGGACCTTACGTGCCCACTCACGCCCTTGGAGCAGTCGGTCGTCGTCAACGACGTTGACAAAGAATACGTCTTTGCCCGCCGGCGCAACCTCACGGACACGGGCTTGGTCCTGCGGCGCTCCCTACCGAGTGCTCAAGCGACGCGTAGATCTATTGCTCGTGGCCAAAACGCACGAAATCGCTCTTTCTTGTCGGCTACACTCTGGACCTCGTCGTGGCCGAGTACACGGCATCGATGGGGTCCGTTTTCTGGGTGGGAGTCGAGGCCTGCACCGTCACGGCGCTCGAGTCCGCGACTCTGCCCACGACCTTCGTCGAGCGCATTCGCCTCGTCTCGGTGCGCTCGTCGTACTCTCCGTCGCACTGGTGGTACTTCCTGCTCGCAGGCCTGCTCGTGCGTCGCTTCTCCTTTCGCTGCCACTGACGTCGCCTCGCAGGTAGTTGCGGCGTTCGCTGGCTACGTGCTCTACCGGGGCTACGTACGCAACGAGCACTGCATCAACTGCGCCTCGAAGCTGGTCGTCTACCATTCGCTTTGCCTCCTCTGCATTCTGTGTGGCTGCCGCCTGCACGCCCCGCCGCCTAAAGTGTTTTGCGCCGAAGAATACGAAAAGGAGCTCGAGGCCAGCGTCGTCTCGAGCCAGAGCGAGACCATCGAATAGGGCGCACTGCGTACTGTAGCTGCCAGGTGGTCCAAATTGCCTTTTGCCATGACACGACCCAGCCTCGTCACCAGCTGGGACCTTTGACAGCGTAAAGGCGGGTGTAGTGAGAGCAGCTGCTTGCATCCCTACGCAATACTCGCCGCCAAAGCGCATGGCAAAGCGCATGGCAAAGCGCATGGCAAAGCGCGTGGCAGTCAATGAGCTGCCTGCGCCGATGGCGGCCGAACTCGACGAGGGAGTGTTCCACGGACAGCAGGGGGCAAGGCAAGACGTCGTTGGGGAAACGGAGTTGACTGGAAAACTATTAAATAACAACGTATCCTCTACGCGTACACACGTTCACACGAGGCCTTGGAGGCGCCCCGCGAGCTTTTGGCTCTTGCGTTGGATGAAGCTCTCGAAGTCTTCGTTTTCGCCGACGTCGCTGTCGCTATCGCTGTCCTCGAAGGCCTGCGCGGCCGCCGCGACGGCCACCGAACCGGGCAGCGCTCGGCTGCTGATGGTCACGACATCCTCTTCTTCTTCGTCGTCCGAGTAGTTGGCGCCGCGCCGCGCGCTCTCCCCCGGGCGGCTGAAGCGCTCCCAATTCTCTTCGTGGAGCTGCCGGCGCAGCTGCTTCATTTGCTCGCGGCTGGCGTTGCCGTTGCTCATCATGGCCTCGATCTCATCGATCTCGTGTTCCGAGAAGCGCGACTTTTTCTTGCCGCGGAACGAGACGATCTCAACCTCCGACTCGTCCGAGTCGTCCGAGTCCTCCGACGCCTTCTTGTGGTTGTCCATCGTCCACTTGAACTGGATGTAGCCCTCGAGGCGCGGCGGAATGCGCCATTCGAGGGTCGTAGCGTCCTGCAGTACCTGCGTCATCTCGGTCGGGTTAAAGTACGCTTCTTCGAGCTCGAGACAGAGCCGCTCGGCGTCGATAGCGAGCCAGTTGTCCGGTGTGATGCGGTAGCAGCCGGGCTGCCGAATCATGGCCTTGGCAAGGAACTTGTCGAGGTACCGGAGGAGCATGAGCGCGCAGTCGCGAGAGAGGCCAAGCTCTTGCAGCTCGGCTTCGGCGTTTTGCACGATCTGCGCCTCGTTGCCGGACGGCAGCCGCTTGAGCACGACCGGCCGAGTCGACGCGTACCGGGCGTCCTTGAGGAAGGACGAGTTGACGTCGCGGGATCGGGACAGACTCGTCTAGAGTACAATTAGCCATCGAACGGGCAGGGCAATCGCGACGTACCCGGTTGCTGCGCGGACGGGGGCGGCTGGCTTCCGTTGGTTCTTCGAACCGGGTCTTCGCCCGCGTTTGACGGGTCGACACGGGGCGCTCGTTCGACTTCAAGATCGATTTGGGCGGCAGCGATGATGAAAGACCGGCGGAAGACGAAAGCGATGACGACGATTCCGCGTGCGTCGTGGCGACGGAGGACGCCGAGTTTGACTTCTCCTTGGTCCACTGGGACCGCGGCGAAATGCTCGGCCCGTAGCCTGGAAGATTGTCCGTGTGGCGTTCATTCTCGTCGTTCACAGTATGGGAGCGGTGGCTGTCAAGAGGCATCGAGTGGCGCTTCGGCATGGGCACAACCTTGTGCTCTGCAGGGTCAATGGGCACGAGGGGCATGCGATTGATCTCTTCAACGTCGGTCATGAGGAAGGCTCGGAGCGCATCAAGCACAAGGACACTGCCCATCGTATTGAAAGACGAGTCATGCGATGACTTTCGCTTTTGCGCCTTACGATACTCGTGCGTGTGCAAGAGAAGTTTGGTCAGCCATTTGTCCAGCGCCTCAGCGCGTGTCTTCACAACGGCTTCCGTACGCGAGCCAAAAAGACGCTTTGACGGGAACGATAGTGATTCCACAGAGCTGAGGTATCGGGCGTTTGTCGAGTCGGAAGCGAGCGGCTTCATGATGGCAAGGATCTTAGTCCTAAGCTCGCGGAACTCATGGTATGGTCGGCGCACAGTCTTCTCGACTCCATCGACGCCATAGTCCGTGACTCGAATGACGTACTGCGTCCTGTCCATGGGAGTGTAGTCGACGTGCGTGATGGCGACGATGAGGCCAGCCTTCATCTCGTCGTTCGTACTCATCTCGAGTCCGCTTTGGGGAAATGACCCGTTGAGCGAAAAACCCTCGGGATTTGCAATGGCAGTAGTCGGTGTCTGATTGGCCGATATATTGGCGTAAATTATTATCTTTGATTTTCTATGCCACATCAATTAATTCGATGGCGTTACCAATTACGAAGGACTTTTTTCGGGTTTATCCCGGTACAATATAAAACGTACGTTTAACGTGACCGTTTGACGCTCTCATTTTGTAGAGGAATCGACGCCTGTAGCAGCGACTCATAAAGACACGACGGATCGAGGCAAATGGGAGATACACACTTTCGAGGCAACCGGAAACGGCGTGTAGAAGACAATGGATACGGGGCCAATTTCAAACGACCTGCAACCCACACGATGGTAGCACGAATTTTTTTAATGAATTTTTCGCAGTTCGCGACCAAGAGCAGATTGAAGCAGGACGTGCTGCTTCCATACTGAGGCTCCACCGCCGCCTTTGCTCCTGATCATGGGGTCCAGTGCTCACTCGTCCCTACCACGTTCAATCGTGATGGGCAAACGTTTCGGCTACTAGTGGGAACCGGTCAAGTCGATGTTGATGATGTCGTGTATGCTTCGATGCTGTTGCGTTTCACCGTTACGCCTCTGGAGTGCTGCCCCCAATACGTTTAACGTTTAAACAGGGCGGTGCGTTAAACAGCCCTTTAGACGGCACGCGTGTGTACTTGAAGAAGCGAGAGCGTGGGCCATGTGGCGCGAGCCAGTCAAGCGATCTCGCGAAGTGGTGAGAAAGCACTTGGCCGTGGGCTGGCCTTGGACGGGCGGCGGCGCGAGAGCCAGCGTTCCGTGGCTGTCCTGCACCCGTCGTCCGTCGTCCGTCGGTTAGACCGACGCAGTCCAAAGCGAACGACATTGTGGACACGCCATTGGCGGGGGGTCGCCACTGGTCGTTCCGTGAAAGGTCGCACTTGCTAATGTTCAATGTGCTGTGGCTAATGTTCAATGGTATTGACCAAGGCGGAACGAGGACTGCGTCTTGTTCTTCCTCGGGACTTGGTGCACGGGGAGAGATGGGCGCACGAGAATATCGAAGCACGTGCCTCCCGAGCCCGCGCCTGGGAGATCCCATGCAATTTCGATATATCTTTCCCCACCGCGATCAGTTCCGGCCTCCCACGGGCCCCCGGACGCACTTCAATATCGCGCATCCTCCCGGACCTACCTGAAAGCCTTCCATGCCCTTCACTAAAGTTTGTTTGGATAGTTTAAAGTTTGTATGGTATACAACCGACGAATGATATCCTCGGATCCGACCCTAAGATCTGGGGTCAAAAATCGAGTTGAAGTTATGCCCGAGGCATACAAACCCCAAGGTACCGAGAGGAGAGCGAGCTACCGCTTGGACACTCTTCTTTTTGCTTGGCCATCCTCATATGCTTCCCGAGACCGTCGAGCTCCGCGCCTTCCAGTTCTATGGCTTTGAGTGCCGCGGGATCTTTGCCGTGGAGGACTTGCCAGAGAATGCTGTGGTGTGGACCTGGGACACGGCCACAGAACCGCTGGAAACCTTCACGCGCGCGGCCATTGTGAGCCACCCTGAGCGCGAGAAGCTCGCCAACTTTTCCTATATGGTGGGCGACGACGCCTTTGCGTCGACGCTCGAACCTGAGCGCGATCCTTGCTGGTATTTCAATCATGCCTGCGACCCCAACTGCTGGTTCGAAGGCGACGGTCAACTTGTGACGCGTCGCGCCGTCAAGAAGGGTGAGCAGCTGTGTTACGACTATGCGTGCACCGAGACGGAGGTGCGGTGAATATTTATGACCGTTGAATCTCACGGTGGGCTAGTCGTCGTTGCATGCCGGCATGATTTGCCAGTGCGGCAGCGAGAAATGCAGAGGCAAACTTACCTTCGGCGAATGGCGGAGTCGTGCCTTTATCAAGGCCAACTACGGCCATGTGACCGATTTCATCATGAAGAAACACGCCGAAAACAGGTATGGGTCTTCTCCTGAGGTATAGGTGTAAGCGTCAATAAACGCACGTAGTTGGTACGACTCGCGCATGGAGCTGCGTCATAAATCGGCTACGTCGCTTGGTCTCTTCTGCCGGGAAGACTCCGATTGCAAGATCCAAGCTGGCGAGACTGTGCTTGTCTTCTCTGGCAAAGTGGTTCACAAGGACCAATTTTTGGAGTCTGGGGCCATGACCGCGCGAGACTTCGAGATGTCTCTCCAGGTGCACAAAGATTTGTGGCAAATCCCTGCGTGGAAGGTCATCCGACTCGTTTGACCTCAGTATGCTGACATCCGCGCATAGGAGACGGGCGACAAAATTGAGACGAGTGACTACATCAACCACTCGTGCGACCCTACCTGTGGTATGCATGACTCGGTTACTGTGAAAGCTATTCGCGATATCTATCCTGGTGAAGAGATCACGATCGACTACTGCATGGTATGTCTTCGAATGCCCTTGCCCAGTACCGATATCCATGCTAGGTGAACGACGGTGTGAATGATGAGCCCAGCGACAACTTTGTATGCAATTGCGGCAGCAGCAACTGTCGTCGTGAGATCACGACGCTCGATTGGCAGCTGCCCGAGCTTCAGAGCCGCCTTGGGCCGTACTTCGCTCCCTTTGTAAAGCGCCTGATCGAGAGCCCGCCCTTCGTCGGCATCCCGTAGTGGCTCTTCCCCCGAGGAAGCCGCCCCGACCACGACCACCTCCACCGTAATATAAGGCACTGCGTTCGTATCTTTTCCCGATCCTTGTGCTGTGATTCGTGGAGCTCTCGCCAATCAGCGCCAAGCGTAAAAATCGGCAGTGATGTGGATATGCCGAGAATAAGGCCAGCCAGGGGCTTGTGCCCAGCTCAGGTGCCTTCTGTGGAATCGACACCGTAGGATGGATGCGGCTCGTTTCTCGAGAAAGGCGGTGGCATCGCAGTCGTTGCGAGATCGTTTGGAGTGCGAAACCAATCAGTCAGCGTGCCCGAATGATCTTTTAGTTGCCGCTGGTTTGAGGCTGTTAAATACGGCATATGCCACATTGAACAAATCCGATCAAGCCATGGCGGTCGGTGCGCGCAAGACGTTGTGAGACTCATGGCTGTGGCAGGAAATCACAGAGATCAAGGTCTACCGCATGCTTTGGCATGTCTGTCGACCCTTCATCACGTGGTTCGTTGGCGCCAAAGACCTGCGACGCAGCGTTCCTGCCGTCGCGACCAAGGAGCGATTTGGCCAAGCCAAGCCACCGGGTACAGCCTACCGCAGCTGCTCTTGATCTCACCCGACAAACCAGACACGTTTCTTCCTGGAGAAAAAGCTGCCAGGGGACTCGTTTGGATCCATGGGGCGTCCGTGGGCGAATGTTTAAGCGCACTTCCTCTGATCCACGTGCTTACCCAGTGTCCCGATGGAGCTCCCTTCCCATTCCCTCGCCAACGTGTGCTCTTGACAACGACGACGCCGAGCGCACGGGCTCTACTTCAAGAGCGCCTCCGCACAGTACGCATTGCGACCGTCGCGCTGAGCTCTCATCGCATTGGGTAGAATCCACATGCAACCTGCGTCTTCGCGCCCCTTGACCACGTGCCCTATGTCCAGACCTTCCTCTCAATCTGGAAACCGACGTACGGCGGGACTACCGACCGATGATACACGGCTCCAAACGTAGGGCAGCGTTGTGGATTGAGTCGGAGCTTTGGCCCAACATGATCATTGAGGCTGCCAAGCGACAGGTGTGCGCCTCGCTCCTGCTGGTACCTCAGCATTGAGGCAGATGCCCATGGGCCTCGTCAACGGCCGCATGTCGGCGCGCTCCTTCCGGCGGTGGAACTCTTGGCTCATGCGCCGGCTCGCGCGGCACCTCCTCGCGCCATTCTCCGCCCTTACGCTGTGTCAGAGCCCCGAGGTGCCCGCTTGCTTCGCTGCCACCGCTCACTCTACCCAGGATCTCCACCGATTCCAGCTCCTCGGCGTCACCGGGGCCAAGTACGTCGGCGACATCAAGTTCCGTACGACACGCTGGTTGCCTCACCGGCTGACAGAGCACTAGTGTCGCCCAAGCCGCCCGTCGACCCGATCGCCTTGGAGCAGTTGCGCTGTGCCATGGGCGGCCGGCCCGCGTGGGTTGCTGTGAGCACCCACGAGGGTGAAGAAAACGCTTGTGTGCAAGCCCACGCCCACGTGCTGGCGGTGCACCCCGACGCGTTGCTGATCTTGATCCCGCGCCACCCGCACCGGTGCGCTGCGGTGCTATCGTCCATCGCGTTTTCG